>CAJNDT010002757.1:0-60000 GCA_905221615.1 Symbiodinium sp. CCMP2592 | reverse complement strand
GTTCTGAGGCTCTTTGTTTCTTTTATGCAAGTCTTTGCCTCGGGAGACACGTAGGGTTCAACTGTGGTAGTTTTATGGGAGTTTACCCTAGGGATCTAAGGACTCTTTTATTAGGCTTCTGGGCTCAAAGACCATACTATACAAGGCTGTTGGGCTAAATTGATGCCGAGGGTTAGAGAGTTTCTCTGAGTCTGAAGATGCTATTTCGTGCGGTGGGGGGTTTCTATACTATGTGGTTAGTACCCGCAATGCTTGCCGGGCTCCGAGCTACTGCTTATCGGGTTAACTTGAAGCTCGGAGCATCGTCAAAGTTGTCGTCCCTGCTGGGTACAAAATCAATTGAAGTGATTTGACAGTGTGTTAAGCTAAACTCCACACCTTTATCCTACACTCCTCAACCTGATACAGCCCGACCCCCGTAAATCCAACGCCCGAAAGCACCCCCTGAACCCCTATCCTAAACCCTAAACCTTACACCCCGCCTGAACCACCCTCTGAACCCCTATCCTGAACCGGAACCCTAAACCCCAACACCTAAACCTCCAACCCTAAACCCTAAACCCCAACACCTAAACCCCAACCCCTAAACCTCCAACCCGGGCTGCTCATCTGCCCATGCCAGGAGCAAGTCGCAGTATCACTTCAAGACCTTAGCTGGGTGGTGCCTTGGCTTTGTTCTGGGCCTTGGAGCGGTTTTGGGTTTAGGTTTTAGGTTTATACTGGGACCCAGAGTAGGCCCTTATTCCCTTTTTTAGGGTTCAGGTTCCCTTATAAACCCCTTTAAACCAAAAAGGGCACCCTTTTTATTCCTAGGTAACTCTTGGGTCTAGTATAGGGTATAGGGAGCGACTTAGGGTTTAGGCTTCAGGGTTTGGGGTTTAAGGTTTAGGGTTTAGGGAGTAACATACGTTAATACCTTTTTCTTCTTAGAGGAGCCATTGCGAAATGGCAGGTTTTTTTTTGATTTTTCTCCCTGGTTACGTCAAAGCCCAGTGGTGTGATCATTATAGGCTTCGGTGTTGAGGGTGCACGCTTTAGGTGCAGAGGGTTTAGGCTTTTAGGGCGAAAGGGTCTTCTGAGGTTTTGGGCTTTAGGGTTTCCCCAAGGGTCCAAGTACCTAATAATCATATACTCTCCCAAATCCTAACCTACATAACTACTATCCTAAAACCGAGTACTTTATTATTGGGTCCTTTGGACCCTTGGGGTTAGGGTTTAGTCGTTTAGGCAACCAGGGTTCGAAGGAGTCCGGGGCTCGGGATTGTTGGGTTTAAGGTTTACCTTAAGGACGAAATGAACCCTAAAAGGGTTTAAGGTTCATATACCATAATATAGGGATTCATAGTATATGGGTATAGGGCCCCTACTTTTAAGGGTCATTTCGTCCTTAAGGTACCTGAACCTACCAAACCCTACTTTTTGTAGGCTCTTATGATAGACCCTAATATGGAATTTATAGGGACCTTTTGTTTTGTAGGTTTGGGAAGGTTAAAGTAGGGTTTCTTGGGTTGTTGGGGTTTAGGGTCTGGGGCCTTAGGCAAACGAGGTACTCAATAGCTCATTTTCAGTAGCCAAGTATAGGTAGCCTTCCACTTTGCTTTTGCAAAGGGTGTCGTAGTAAAATCCGCGTGCCATTCCAGAACGTTATCTTTCCTGTAGTTCGTTTTCCATCGAGCGGGGGCCGCAGGAAACACTAATTGTGTGTGGGGTATTGCGGTTGTGGAAGTCGGACTTGTTTTCTGGATTTCAGGATGGCATCCTGCCAAGAACGTCATCAACTAGGTTTGTTTAATTTAGGGTCCCATTTTAGGTGCCCCAAACTATACGGCGCCCTTTTAAAACGACCCTAAACTTGACCAATATTTCGAGAACTACTCATATCGCGGTCTGAGCACTGCAATGCTAAGCACTAAACCCTAAAGACCCTAACTCCTAAGCCCAAAGCTCTAGAGACCCTAAACTCCACCTATAGTCTCGATTGTAGTTCGTTTTCTGTTAACCAGCTTTATGGTTAGCATCCTACAAAGGAGATTTTGGTTAATCAAGAGAAGGAACTACAATGAAGACTATAGGTATATAACCCAAAGTTCAATGTCCTCCAAATTCACTGTTTCAAGACACAGGCGTGTGCAAAAAGGAGAACAACCCCTGCAGATACAGAAACCCTGTGTTCAAAGCAAATATTTAGCCCAAGCCATGCTCAAAGTCCTTAGAATTAAGATACCCTCAGTTCAAAGGCCACAAACGGTGAGTGACAGGTCATGAGGCTCCAGGGTAAGGGGGTTAAACTTGAAACCCGAAACTCACAGCGCGACACTCTAGTCTAAACTCAATGAAATGACTGGAATGGTGGGCCTGACTGGGGTTTTATAGGCATACTACGGAGTCTGTGGTCCATGTAACTTTGTACATATGCTTATTCTTTGGCCTGGGAACCCTGCGTACTTAAGGTTGACCTGCAGGATCGTCGAACGATGCATTTTGTTCGGCCCTTTCCTCAAACGTGCGTAAGATTGTCATTGCAGACGGAAGGGGCGCAACATGACGTATTCGTGTGTTGGCCTTGCAAGCATGTGAGGCAGGATGGTTTCGTAGTCGTAGTTAAAGCCTGAAGACCCGCCAGCTTAACAGAACGAAATTCCGAAAAGCATCGGTAGAAAGGCGACAGCAAAGAATGCTATAGAATGTAATTATGCGCGATCTCTCCACGGCAGCTCAAAAGGCCATGAAAATTCAGTGGACGGTAAATCACCAGCTCCCCCGTGGAGGATCATGGGACCTAGCAAGGATGGTTATAAGTCCCTTAATTGGGGTTATAACCTATCATAAGTATAGTTACCTTAATACTGCGGTAGGACGAAAGTTTGACCTATTCCTTCCTTCGTCCAAGACAGGCCCCCATTCCCCCGTAGACTCCTAGCACACAGGACCCACCGGTTACTCCTCCGGAACATTAAAGTAGTATAATTTTAAAACGGGGTATAAAATACTCCGCTGGCCAGGCCACGTAAATCGCACTTGTCGCTACTCCGCTACTCCGCAAGATGCCTTAAGACAAGAAAGGCCCAGTAGGTCAAAACTTTCGTCCTCCCGATGCCTCACCGGGACCTTTCTGTTCAGCAAACCTCGCCAAACTTGTTGCTGTGTGACCTAACGACCTCCTGCAGGGTCCCCTAGACAGACATCCCCGTCTAAGAAACGATTCAGAAGGCATCGCCGGGCCGAAAGTTTCGACCCACTTGTGCATCATCTTAACAAGCTCTTGCGGAGTAGCGGAGTACCTCAAAGTGCCGTTCACCCTACGCAGGCCAGCGGAGTAATTACTACGCCGTTTTAAAAATATAATACTTTTTAATTCCGGCGGAGGCCCCAAGGCTCACTTGTGTTAGGAGTCTATGGGGAAGAGGGTGGAGGCCCATGTGTTGTAAAGCATGTTGAAGCTAGTGGGTCGAACTATCGGCCCGGCGCAGCCTCCATTTTCGAGGCAAGAGTCCCCTCCTTTGCAGTCTTGGTGAAAGCAAAGCCGAACACTTTCACCCTGGGTTTGCTTGGGCTGGACTCTGGCACCCAAAATTGACGCTGCGGTAGGACGAAAGTTTGACCTATTCCTTCCTTCGTCCAAGACAGGCCCCCATTCCCCCGTAGACTCCTAGCACACAGGACCCACCGGTTACTCCTCCGGAACATTAAAGTAGTATAATTTTAAAACGGGGTATAAAATACTCCGCTGGCCAGGCCACGTAAATCGCACTTGTCGCTACTCCGCTACTCCGCAAGATGCCTTAAGACAAGAAAGGCCCAGTAGGTCAAAACTTTCGTCCTCCCGATGCCTCACCGGGACCTTTCTGTTCAGCAAACCTCGCCAAACTTGTTGCTGTGTGACCTAACGACCTCCTGCAGGGTCCCCTAGACAGACATCCCCGTCTAAGAAACGATTCAGAAGGCATCGCCGGGCCGAAAGTTTCGACCCACTTGTGCATCATCTTAACAAGCTCTTGCGGAGTAGCGGAGTACCTCAAAGTGCCGTTCACCCTACGCAGGCCAGCGGAGTAATTACTACGCCGTTTTAAAAATATAATACTTTTTAATTCCGGCGGAGGCCCCAAGGCTCACTTGTGTTAGGAGTCTATGGGGAAGAGGGTGGAGGCCCATGTGTTGTAAAGCATGTTGAAGCTAGTGGGTCGAACTATCGGCCCGGCGCAGCCTCCATTTTCGAGGCAAGAGTCCCCTCCTTTGCAGTCTTGGTGAAAGCAAAGCCGAACACTTTCACCCTGGGTTTGCTTGGGCTGGACTCTGGCACCCAAAATTGACGCTGCGGTAGGACGAAAGTTTGACCTATTCCTTCCTTCGTCCAAGACAGGCCCCCATTCCCCCGTAGACTCCTAGCACACAGGACCCACCGGTTACTCCTCCGGAACATTAAAGTAGTATAATTTTAAAACGGGGTATAAAATACTCCGCTGGCCAGGCCACGTAAATCGCACTTGTCGCTACTCCGCTACTCCGCAAGATGCCTTAAGACAAGAAAGGCCCAGTAGGTCAAAACTTTCGTCCTCCCGATGCCTCACCGGGACCTTTCTGTTCAGCAAACCTCGCCAAACTTGTTGCTGTGTGACCTAACGACCTCCTGCAGGGTCCCCTAGACAGACATCCCCGTCTAAGAAACGATTCAGAAGGCATCGCCGGGCCGAAAGTTTCGACCCACTTGTGCATCATCTTAACAAGCTCTTGCGGAGTAGCGGAGTACCTCAAAGTGCCGTTCACCCTACGCAGGCCAGCGGAGTAATTACTACGCCGTTTTAAAAATATAATACTTTTTAATTCCGGCGGAGGCCCCAAGGCTCACTTGTGTTAGGAGTCTATGGGGAAGAGGGTGGAGGCCCATGTGTTGTAAAGCATGTTGAAGCTAGTGGGTCGAACTATCGGCCCGGCGCAGCCTCCATTTTCGAGGCAAGAGTCCCCTCCTTTGCAGTCTTGGTGAAAGCAAAGCCGAACACTTTCACCCTGGGTTTGCTTGGGCTGGACTCTGGCACCCAAAATTGACGCTGCGGTAGGACGAAAGTTTGACCTATTCCTTCCTTCGTCCAAGACAGGCCCCCATTCCCCCGTAGACTCCTAGCACACAGGACCCACCGGTTACTCCTCCGGAACATTAAAGTAGTATAATTTTAAAACGGGGTATAAAATACTCCGCTGGCCAGGCCACGTAAATCGCACTTGTCGCTACTCCGCTACTCCGCAAGATGCCTTAAGACAAGAAAGGCCCAGTAGGTCAAAACTTTCGTCCTCCCGATGCCTCACCGGGACCTTTCTGTTCAGCAAACCTCGCCAAACTTGTTGCTGTGTGACCTAACGACCTCCTGCAGGGTCCCCTAGACAGACATCCCCGTCTAAGAAACGATTCAGAAGGCATCGCCGGGCCGAAAGTTTCGACCCACTTGTGCATCATCTTAACAAGCTCTTGCGGAGTAGCGGAGTACCTCAAAGTGCCGTTCACCCTACGCAGGCCAGCGGAGTAATTACTACGCCGTTTTAAAAATATAATACTTTTTAATTCCGGCGGAGGCCCCAAGGCTCACTTGTGTTAGGAGTCTATGGGGAAGAGGGTGGAGGCCCATGTGTTGTAAAGCATGTTGAAGCTAGTGGGTCGAACTATCGGCCCGGCGCAGCCTCCATTTTCGAGGCAAGAGTCCCCTCCTTTGCAGTCTTGGTGAAAGCAAAGCCGAACACTTTCACCCTGGGTTTGCTTGGGCTGGACTCTGGCACCCAAAATTGACGCTGCGGTAGGACGAAAGTTTGACCTATTCCTTGCCTTCGTCCAAGACAGGCCCCCATTCCCCCGTAGACTCCTAGCACACAGGACCCACCGGTTACTCCTCCGGAACATTAAAGTAGTATAATTTTAAAACGGGGTATAAAATACTCCGCTGGCCAGGCCACGTAAATCGCACTTGTCGCTACTCCGCTACTCCGCAAGATGCCTTAAGACAAGAAAGGCCCAGTAGGTCAAAACTTTCGTCCTCCCGATGCCTCACCGGGACCTTTCTGTTCAGCAAACCTCGCCAAACTTGTTGCTGTGTGACCTACCGACCTCCTGCAGGGTCCCCTAGACAGACATCCCCGTCTAAGAAACGATTCAGAAGGCATCGCCGGGCCGAAAGTTTCGACCCACTTGTGCATCATCTTAACAAGCTCTTGCGGAGTAGCGGAGTACCTCAAAGTGCCGTTCACCCTACGCAGGCCAGCGGAGTAATTACTACGCCGTTTTAAAAATATAATACTTTTTAATTCCGGCGGAGGCCCCAAGGCTCACTTGTGTTAGGAGTCTATGGGGAAGAGGGTGGAGGCCCATGTGTTGTAAAGCATGTTGAAGCTAGTGGGTCGAACTATCGGCCCGGCGCAGCCTCCATTTTCGAGGCAAGAGTCCCCTCCTTTGCAGTCTTGGTGAAAGCAAAGCCGAACACTTTCACCCTGGGTTTGCTTGGGCTGGACTCTGGCACCCAAAATTGACGCTGCGGTAGGACGAAAGTTTGACCTATTCCTGCCTTCGTCCAAGACAGGCCCCCATTCCCCCGTAGACTCCTAGCACACAGGACCCACCGGTTACTCCTCCGGAACATTAAAGTAGTATAATTTTAAAACGGGGTATAAAATACTCCGCTGGCCAGGCCACGTAAATCGCACTTGTCGCTACTCCGCTACTCCGCAAGATGCCTTAAGACAAGAAAGGCCCAGTAGGTCAAAACTTTCGTCCTCCCGATGCCTCACCGGGACCTTTCTGTTCAGCAAACCTCGCCAAACTTGTTGCTGTGTGACCTAACGACCTCCTGCAGGGTCCCCTAGACAGACATCCCCGTCTAAGAAACGATTCAGAAGGCATCGCCGGGCCGAAAGTTTCGACCCACTTGTGCATCATCTTAACAAGCTCTTGCGGAGTAGCGGAGTACCTCAAAGTGCCGTTCACCCTACGCAGGCCAGCGGAGTAATTACTACGCCGTTTTAAAAATATAATACTTTTTAATTCCGGCGGAGGCCCCAAGGCTCACTTGTGTTAGGAGTCTATGGGGAAGAGGGTGGAGGCCCATGTGTTGTAAAGCATGTTGAAGCTAGTGGGTCGAACTATCGGCCCGGCGCAGCCTCCATTTTCGAGGCAAGAGTCCCCTCCTTTGCAGTCTTGGTGAAAGCAAAGCCGAACACTTTCACCCTGGGTTTGCTTGGGCTGGACTCTGGCACCCAAAATTGACGCTGCGGTAGGACGAAAGTTTGACCTATTCCTTCCTTCGTCCAAGACAGGCCCCCATTCCCCCGTAGACTCCTAGCACACAGGACCCACCGGTTACTCCTCCGGAACATTAAAGTAGTATAATTTTAAAACGGGGTATAAAATACTCCGCTGGCCAGGCCACGTAAATCGCACTTGTCGCTACTCCGCTACTCCGCAAGATGCCTTAAGACAAGAAAGGCCCAGTAGGTCAAAACTTTCGTCCTCCCGATGCCTCACCGGGACCTTTCTGTTCAGCAAACCTCGCCAAACTTGTTGCTGTGTGACCTAACGACCTCCTGCAGGGTCCCCTAGACAGACATCCCCGTCTAAGAAACGATTCAGAAGGCATCGCCGGGCCGAAAGTTTCGACCCACTTGTGCATCATCTTAACAAGCTCTTGCGGAGTAGCGGAGTACCTCAAAGTGCCGTTCACCCTACGCAGGCCAGCGGAGTAATTACTACGCCGTTTTAAAAATATAATACTTTTTAATTCCGGCGGAGGCCCCAAGGCTCACTTGTGTTAGGAGTCTATGGGGAAGAGGGTGGAGGCCCATGTGTTGTAAAGCATGTTGAAGCTAGTGGGTCGAACTATCGGCCCGGCGCAGCCTCCATTTTCGAGGCAAGAGTCCCCTCCTTTGCAGTCTTGGTGAAAGCAAAGCCGAACACTTTCACCCTGGGTTTGCTTGGGCTGGACTCTGGCACCCAAAATTGACGCTGCGGTAGGACGAAAGTTTGACCTATTCCTTCCTTCGTCCAAGACAGGCCCCCATTCCCCCGTAGACTCCTAGCACACAGGACCCACCGGTTACTCCTCCGGAACATTAAAGTAGTATAATTTTAAAACGGGGTATAAAATACTCCGCTGGCCAGGCCACGTAAATCGCACTTGTCGCTACTCCGCTACTCCGCAAGATGCCTTAAGACAAGAAAGGCCCAGTAGGTCAAAACTTTCGTCCTCCCGATGCCTCACCGGGACCTTTCTGTTCAGCAAACCTCGCCAAACTTGTTGCTGTGTGACCTAACGACCTCCTGCAGGGTCCCCTAGACAGACATCCCCGTCTAAGAAACGATTCAGAAGGCATCGCCGGGCCGAAAGTTTCGACCCACTTGTGCATCATCTTAACAAGCTCTTGCGGAGTAGCGGAGTACCTCAAAGTGCCGTTCACCCTACGCAGGCCAGCGGAGTAATTACTACGCCGTTTTAAAAATATAATACTTTTTAATTCCGGCGGAGGCCCCAAGGCTCACTTGTGTTAGGAGTCTATGGGGAAGAGGGTGGAGGCCCATGTGTTGTAAAGCATGTTGAAGCTAGTGGGTCGAACTATCGGCCCGGCGCAGCCTCCATTTTCGAGGCAAGAGTCCCCTCCTTTGCAGTCTTGGTGAAAGCAAAGCCGAACACTTTCACCCTGGGTTTGCTTGGGCTGGACTCTGGCACCCAAAATTGACGCTGCGGTAGGACGAAAGTTTGACCTATTCCTTCCTTCGTCCAAGACAGGCCCCCATTCCCCCGTAGACTCCTAGCACACAGGACCCACCGGTTACTCCTCCGGAACATTAAAGTAGTATAATTTTAAAACGGGGTATAAAATACTCCGCTGGCCAGGCCACGTAAATCGCACTTGTCGCTACTCCGCTACTCCGCAAGATGCCTTAAGACAAGAAAGGCCCAGTAGGTCAAAACTTTCGTCCTCCCGATGCCTCACCGGGACCTTTCTGTTCAGCAAACCTCGCCAAACTTGTTGCTGTGTGACCTAACGACCTCCTGCAGGGTCCCCTAGACAGACATCCCCGTCTAAGAAACGATTCAGAAGGCATCGCCGGGCCGAAAGTTTCGACCCACTTGTGCATCATCTTAACAAGCTCTTGCGGAGTAGCGGAGTACCTCAAAGTGCCGTTCACCCTACGCAGGCCAGCGGAGTAATTACTACGCCGTTTTAAAAATATATACTTTTTTAATTCCGGCGGAGGCCCCAAGGCTCACTTGTGTTAGGAGTCTATGGGGAAGAGGGTGGAGGCCCATGTGTTGTAAAGCATGTTGAAGCTAGTGGGTCGAACTATCGGCCCGGCGCAGCCTCCATTTTCGAGGCAAGAGTCCCCTCCTTTGCAGTCTTGGTGAAAGCAAAGCCGAACACTTTCACCCTGGGTTTGCTTGGGCTGGACTCTGGCACCCAAAATTGACGCTGCGGTAGGACGAAAGTTTGACCTATTCCTGCCTTCGTCCAAGACAGGCCCCCATTCCCCCGTAGACTCCTAGCACACAGGACCCACCGGTTACTCCTCCGGAACATTAAAGTAGTATAATTTTAAAACGGGGTATAAAATACTCCGCTGGCCAGGCCACGTAAATCGCACTTGTCGCTACTCCGCTACTCCGCAAGATGCCTTAAGACAAGAAAGGCCCAGTAGGTCAAAACTTTCGTCCTCCCGATGCCTCACCGGGACCTTTCTGTTCAGCAAACCTCGCCAAACTTGTTGCTGTGTGACCTAACGACCTCCTGCAGGGTCCCCTAGACAGACATCCCCGTCTAAGAAACGATTCAGAAGGCATCGCCGGGCCGAAAGTTTCGACCCACTTGTGCATCATCTTAACAAGCTCTTGCGGAGTAGCGGAGTACCTCAAAGTGCCGTTCACCCTACGCAGGCCAGCGGAGTAATTACTACGCCGTTTTAAGAATATAATACTTTTTGCATTCCGGCGGAGGCCCCAAGGCTCACTTGTGTTAGTAGTCTATGGGGAAGAGGGTGGAGGCCCATGTGTTGTAAAGCATGTTGAAGCTAGTGGGTCGAACTATCGGCCCGGCGCAGCCTCCATTTTCGAGGCAAGAGTCCCCTCCTTTGCAGTCTTGGTGAAAGCAAAGCCGAACACTTTCACCCTGGGTTTGCTTGGGCTGGACTCTGGCACCCAAAATTGACGCTGCCTCACCGGGACCTTTCTGTTCAGCAAACCTCGCCAAACTTGTTGCTGTGTGACCTAACGACCTCCTGCAGGGTCCCCTAGACAGACATCCCCGTCTAAGAAACTATTCAGAAGGCATCGCCGGGCCGAAAGTTTCGACCCACTTGTGCATCATCTTAACAAGCTCTTGCGGAGTAGCGGAGTACCTCAAAGTGCCGTTCACCCTACGCAGGCCAGCGGAGTAATTACTACGCCGTTTTAAAAATATAATACTTTTTAATTCCGGCGGAGGCCCCACGGCTCACTTGTGTTAGGAGTCTATGGGGAAGAGGGTGGAGGCCCATGTGTTGTAAAGCATGTTGAAGCTAGTGGGTCGAACTATCGGCCCGGCGCAGCCTCCATTTTCGAGGCAAGAGTCCCCTCCTTTGCAGTCTTGGTGAAAGCAAAGCCGAACACTTTCACCCTGGGTTTGATTGGGCTGGACTCTGGCACCCAAAATTGACGCTGCGGTAGGACGAAAGTTTGACCTATTCCTGCCTTCGTCCAAGACAGGCCCCCATTCCCCCGTAGACTCCTAGCACACAGGACCAACCGGTTACTCCTCCGGAACATTAAAGTAGTATAATTTTAAAACGGGGTATAAAATACTCCGCTGGCCAGGCCACGTAAATCGCACTTGTCGCTACTCCGCTACTCCGCAAGATGCCTTAAGACAAGAAAGGCCAGTAGGTCAAAACTTTCGTCCTCCCGATGCCTCACCGGGACCTTTCTGTTCAGCAAACCTCGCCAAACTTGTTGCTGTGTGACCTAACGACCTCCTGCAGGGTCCTCTAGACAGACATCCCCGTCTAAGAAACGATTCAGAAGGCATCGCCGGGCCGAAAGTTTCGACCCACTTGTGCATCATCTTAACAAGCTCTTGCGGAGTAGCGGAGTACCTCAAAGTGCCGTTCACCCTACGCAGGCCAGCGGAGTAATTACTACGCCGTTTTAAAATATAATACTTTTTAATTCCGGCGGAGGCCCCAAGGCTCACTTGTGTTAGGAGTCTATGGGGAAGAGGGTGGAGGCCCATGTGTTGTAAAGCATGTTGAAGCTAGTGGGTCGAACTATCGGCCCGGCGCAGCCTCCATTTTCGAGGCAAGAGTCCCCTCCTTTGCAGTCTTGGTGAAAGCAAAGCCGAACACTTTCACCCTGGGTTTGCTTGGGCTGGACTCTGGCACCCAAAATTGACGCTGCGGTAGGACGAAAGTTTGACCTATTCCTTCCTTCGTCCAAGACAGGCCCCCATTCCCCCGTAGACTCCTAGCACACAGGACCCACCGGTTACTCCTCCGGAACATTAAAGTAGTATAATTTTAAAACGGGGTATAAAATACTCCGCTGGCCAGGCCACGTAAATCGCACTTGTCGCTACTCCGCTACTCCGCAAGATGCCTTAAGACAAGAAAGGCCCAGTAGGTCAAAACTTTCGTCCTCCCGATGCCTCACCGGGACCTTTCTGTTCAGCAAACCTCGCCAAACTTGTTGCTGTGTGACCTAACGACCTCCTGCAGGGTCCCCTAGACAGACATCCCCGTCTAAGAAACGATTCAGAAGGCATCGCCGGGCCGAAAGTTTCGACCCACTTGTGCATCATCTTACATGCAAGCTCTTGCGGAGTAGCGGAGTACCTCAAAGTGCCGTTTACCCTACGCAGGCCAGCGGAGTAATTACTACGCCGTTTTAAAATTTTAATACTTTTTAGTTCCGGCGGAGGCCCCAAGGCTCACTTGTGTTAGGAGTCTATGGGGAAGAGGGTGGAGGCCCATGTGTTGTAAAGCATGTTGAGGCTAGTGGGTCGAACTATCGGCCCGGCGCAGCCTCCATTTTCGAGGCAAGAGTCCCCTCCTTTGCAGTCTTGGTGAAAGCAAAGCCGAACACTTTCACCCTGGGGTTGCTTGGGCTGGACTCTGGCACCCAAAATTGACGCTGCGGTGGGACGAAAGTTTGACCTACTCCTTGTTTCGTCGAACACAGGCCCCCATTCCCCCATAGAATCCTAACAAGCAGGACCAACCGGCTACTCCTCCGGAACATTAAAGTAGTATAATTTTAAAACGGGGTATAAAATACTCCGCTGGCCAGGCCACGTAAATCGCACTTCTCGGTACTCCGCTACTCCGCAAGACGTCTTAAGACAAGACAGATCCAGTAGGTCAAAACTTTTGTCCTCCCGATGCCTCACCGGGACCTTTCTGTTCAGCAAACCTCGCCAAACTTGTTGCTTGTTGCTGTGTGACCTAATGACCTCCTTCAGGTCCCCTAGACAGACATCCCCGTCCAAAAAACGATTCAGAAGGCATCGCCGGGCCGAAAGTTTCGACCCACTTGTGCATCATCTTACATGCAAGCTCTTGCGGAGTAGCGGAGTACCTCAAAGTGCCGTTTACCCTACGCAGGCCAGCGGAGTAATTACTACGCCGTTTTAAAATTTTAATACTTTTTAGTTCCGGCGGAGGCCCCAAGGCTCCCTTGTGTTAGGAGTCTATGGGGAAGAGGGTGGAGGCCCATGTGTTGTAAAGAATGTTGAGGCTAGTGGGTCGAACTATCGGCCCGGCGCAGCCTCCATTTTCGAGGCAAGAGTCCCCTCCTTTGCAGTCCTGGTGAAAGCAAAACCGAACACTTTCACCCTGGGGTTGCTTGGGCTGGACTCTGGCACCCAAAATTGACGCTGCCTCACCGGGACCTTTCTGTTCAGCAAACCTCGCCAAACTTGTTGCTTGTTGCTGTGTGACCTAATGACCTCCTTCAGGTCCCCTAGACAGACATCCCCGTCCAAAAAACGATTCAGAAGGCATCGCCGGGCCGAAAGTTTCGACCCACTTGTGCATCATCTTACATGCAAGCTCTTGCGGAGTAGCGGAGTACCTCAAAGTGCCGTTTACCCTACGCAGGCCAGCGGAGTAATTACTACGCCGTTTTAAAATTTTAATACTTTTTAGTTCCGGCGGAGGCCCCAAGGCTCCCTTGTGTTAGGAGTCTATGGGGAAGAGGGTGGAGGCCCATGTGTTGTAAAGAATGTTGAGGCTAGTGGGTCGAACTATCGGCCCGGCGCAGCCTCCATTTTCGAGGCAAGAGTCCCCTCCTTTGCAGTCCTGGTGAAAGCAAAGCCGAACACTTTCACCCTGGGGTTGCTTGGGCTGGACTCTGGCACCCAAAATTGACGCTGCGGTGGGACGAAAGTTTGACCTACTCCTTGTTTCGTCGAACACAGGCCCCCATTCCCCCATAGAATCCTAACAACCCAAAGAATCTTCTTAGGCTGTTAACAGACTATATATCCTAAAATAGACTATTAGTCTATTATAAGATATATAGTCAAAAATAGACTAGGATATAGTCTATTTTAAATAGACTATTATAGTCTATTTTAAACTATTGAATAGTCTATTTTAAACTATTACATAGGCTATTTTAGCCCTTGATTTTCCTCCAGGAGCTCTTGCTTCCTTGAATTCTTTTCAGGAGCTTATGCTTCCTGACTTAAATCTTGGACTGGATGTTTCAGGAGCTTAAGGCTTCCTGACTTAAATCTTGGACTGGATGCTTCAGGAGCTTCTGCTTCCTAAGGCGGCTTCTGGCTTATAATTTGCCCAAAACCCCAGATGCAGCACTCCTTTTACTCGCAGTCTCATCCCATGGCTTCCTTTCGAGTGGACTTCACTCTCAGTGAAACTTTT
The DNA here is from genome assembly GCA_905221615.1 of Symbiodinium sp. CCMP2592. NCBI lineage: Eukaryota > Dinophyceae > Suessiales > Symbiodiniaceae > Symbiodinium > Symbiodinium sp. CCMP2592. Next base: position 46,118 of record CAJNDT010002757.1, on the reverse strand, counting down.
CATCCCAGAGCTGGCTGGCTTTCGAGTGGGCTTTGCGAGCCCACTCTACGGCCTTCTCTTTCCCCAAGCCGTGGCCAAGAGCAAGCCTCTTCGCCTTGGCGTAAAATCGAGATGTGTAGTGGTTCCTACTGTCCGTGCTTTTAAACACGGAGTCAGAGATAATAGTGCTGATCGCCTCCTGGTAGAGCTCCTTCTCCTCGCGGCCGGGCACATGGGCAGGGTTAACAGACTCCTTCTGCTTCTTGGCAGCTGTGCCGGCTTCTGGGTCTTTGGCAGCAGGCCGCTTCTTCGGCGAGGCTTCTGGAGCTTTGCTCGCAGGCCGTTTCTGGACAGCCGCCTCCTTCTGCTTCTTGGTGAGGGGCTTGGCCGGAGAGGCTGCCCAGGCATTCTGCAAAGCTTGCTGTGTCGCCCTTTGCATGAAGTCCATGCTTCCAGATGCCCTTGGCATGAAGCCCATGCTGCCAGAAGCGGGGGTATGGGACAACGGAGGAGTGACAGGTGCAGGTACGACTGCTGCTGCAGGCTCCGTCTCGGCATCCTTCGCTGGCCCGTCCTGGAGTGCAAGTACACCTTTCAGCGGCACTGTCTCCGATGGCTGCACCATGTCCTCCATTTTGAACTTCGGGTTGATCTGCAAGCAGAGGGCCTGCACCTGTTGAAGTGCCTGCTTGTCGAGTTTCTTGGGCATCTTTTCCTTGCCGGTGGCAACATCCCGAATCTTGCCGGCCAGCATTCTGAATCTCAGGTTGAAGTACTGCAGCGACGAGTCTTCCCAGCCTGCAGGGCTTTGAATTTATGGGTTTAGGGGCCGGGTTAGGCACTATAGTCTTAGGATCCTTAGGCTATACCTATCATGAGATTATAAGCGCCCCCAGCCTGGCAACTTCTGCTGTGGAGCCTGTAGTACCAGGATGTCCCTCTTGAACAGGCCGAGCAAAGCAGTCTGGAGCAAGGCATGGGGTATCAAGCCATTGGTGCAGATCTCGAAGATACGGTTCAAGATCGGAGCGAGGAACACGACCTCCTGGATGTGTTTGCCCAGGGCCGTCTTCCATGAGCATTCCTCCAGTCCTCTGCACAGCATGCCGAGTGTGTTGTGGCCCATCTGCCGCAACCCTTTTTCGACGGCATTTTCAAGGGCAGCTGCAGTCACTGACGGCAGCACCTTCAGCCGCTCGCCAACTGTCGGCAGTGCCATGGCAGGAGTCCTACAGCTGCAAACTAAAAAAACTGCACGGGAAAAACATACAATATATATACAACAACCATGCATGCGGGCACATCCTATGGTGTCACCGGATGCCTATAGGAGCTTCTAAGCTACCTTTTTTTTTAGGAGCTGGCGGCTTCCTCGCACATGGGTGGGACCGCCACGTCTTCACGAGGCGGTCCCGTGCGGATCCAGGACTGACACATCCTGGATTTCTTGGTTGCCTGGCTTCCCGGACCCCATTGGCTTGCGGGGTTCATGGAAGCCTTTCTGAGTATATGGTGCATTTGTGCCTTCTGTGCCTTTTCCTTGGTTATTGCATTTCTAAAGCGATCGAGTTGGCAGCTTCCTCGCCCTTGGCCTATCTTAATATCCCTCAGGAGCCTTTGGCTTCCTGGACTACAGCTCCTATAGATTCATGCACTCCTTTTTTCCCTCGCAGCGACTTCGATCCCTAGCATATATACACATGTGTCATGACACGTGCATCAAATTATAGCATGGAGCCACTACATGGCACTCATGCCCCGCCGTTTTTGCCGGCAGCCAGCTGCTGTAGCTTGAGGCCGAAGCGGAGGCAAGTCAACAGCCTCAGGGTTCGACGGGCAACACAGGCTTCTTTTTCCCAAGCTCTTTTGGAAACGAACCAGCTGTTGGGCAACACCTCGTTGAGGAAGGCGGTAGAAAGCCAGGGGAAGTTCACGTGTTGGTAGCCCACCCACCGTTCTCTTTTGCACTTGCGAGCCTCTGGGTCGAGCTCCTCCTCTCAGGCTTTCTGCAGAGCTGCCTCCACGAGGTCCTTGCCCTCAACGGCTTGGTCGCCCTCGTCTTTCTGCAGAGCTGCCTCCACGAGGTCCTTGACCTCAACGGCTTGCTCGGCCTCGTCTGCCATGGCTGTACTACGGAGGCGAGCGGCGAGCTTGAGCTGAAAAACGGCTGCAGCAGATACGACATGCCCTGAAGATCCTACAAGGAGGCCGAGGCTTAGATTGCTTCAGAACTGCAGGCGCTCAAAATCTCAGAGGAGCCCGAGGCTTCCTTCAGCAATTAAGGAACGAGGAGCCCGAGGCTTCCTTCAGCAATTAAGGAACGGTCCCATTTTTTCTCCTCAGAGCGGCGGTCCAGGCTGTGCAAGGATCTCTGCCAGTTCGATTGACATGGCATCTGTGTACTGCCGCATGAAACGATCCAACGAAGTCAGCATCGTCCGGCTCTTGGTACACATCTTGAGGAGACCCTTGCATTTGGACATATAATCCTCGCCGGAGTATGTCCAAGTCAGCTTGGGGGAAAGATGCCTCGCCAGCTGCAGCCCATGCAGAAACCAGTGTGTCTTGAATGTCAACTGGAAGGCCAGATGGCCCTGCTCCAGAAAGGACTTATTCAAAATCGTCATGCACTGGAAGAGACAAACGGCCGTGAGCATCATCCGATCCGCCACCTCTTTCGAGGGCTTCCAGTCTTCGATGCCATCTGCCATTTGGTCCAAATCGCGGCTGAAACTCAAAGCCAGGGCAATCTGTTGGTGCTCCTCGTTGTCCTGTTGCAGGTGCTGTTGGCAGATGCTCGCCAAAGCTGCAATAACGCCCTTAGTTTCTGCTGCCTTGGCCTTCAAGCGAGGGTATCCCTTTCTGCAGTGAATATCCTGTGGGTCAGCCAGGACCATGGTCTGAGTGATGTAGTTGATGCCATTGCCCTTGTGCTGCCGCCAGTAGTCCTGCAGGGGAGCTGAAGCTGCCTACACACTACAACTTTTATATACCATGTCTCACAACAACAGGAGCTTAAGCTGCCTATACCATATCTGAAAACAGCAGGAGCTTAAGCTGCCTATACATATCTGAAAACAGGAGGAGCTTAAGCTAGCCTATCTGAAAAAAAGGAAAGTTCACAGCCTTCATCTGCAGCAATACATTGTCCAGGTTTTCCTCTACTCCGCCAGGAAGGATCCTCCAGCAGAGAACCCACAACGTTGAGCCAGCCAGCCGCTGGTCGAAGCCGAGGTGCTTGCTGTGCATCCAGTCCGGAATCACACCACTGGGGCTCACAAGGTGTCGCAGGAGAGGGCAGCAGCTGCGGCGAGGGCAGTGCCATGGATCCACAGGAACCTCCGCCACGTTTTTGTAGTCGAACATATTGTCTTTGCTGATGTTGCAATGCCCGCAAGGGAAGTTGGAATTCCACCGTGGCAAGTTGTGACTCGTGTTGTACCATTCCAAGTCACCAGTCAGAAAAGGAGCACCGGGAACAAGTCATTGTTCGTCTTGCATTCTTCGAAACATCGTTCAAAGGCCCGAACGACGTGTCCCCAGATGCTGGCCACAGTGTTGCCACAGGAAGACACCACGATCTGCTCAGTCCAAACAGCACTTATCAGCACATGGACGAGCTTTGAAGAGGTCTGTGAGGAGAGCAGGCTTCTCCAAGAGATAAAAGCACAAGACCTGTCCTTGCTGTCAATCGGAACTCCATCGCCGTGCAGGATCAGCGGTACCGCTCTGGATTGGTAGTTCTTGATCTTCTTCACGGGATGGTGCAGGAGTGCAGGGTGCGAGGAGCCGACCTCTCGCCAAAAGTTCGCTATGTCACCATCGTTCCTGCAGCATAACTCACGGAAGACCATTGGCTGTCGCTGCAGCGACCGAAACACGTCAACAGGGTCCAAAACGGGATCGCAGCCCGGAGAGCTTTCTTGATGGGCACACACACGTTGCTGCTCACAAGAGCAGGCATTTGAGTGTGCCTCAATAGGTCTCTCCGGAGATTTCCCTGATATAGGCCCCGAGAGCCGAGATTGGCAAGTATGCGAATCTCGGCTTTCACTGGCTCCAATGCATCTTCTTCCACCAGTGCAGCCACCACCTGTACTTCTGGCAAAGACATCTTCCCCCAGCCGAATGACCGCAGAAGGTGGGTCGCCAATCGGCTGGGTTCTGGAACTGCTGGCGAAGTTTGTGCAGCACGTTTCGCAGCTCTTTGTTTGGATCCTCCCCGCTGCATGATGTCCGGATCCATGGCGGCACACATCTCACAGATCTACTGCAAAAAATTCAAGGCTTGGGAGGACTGCTGAGGATAAACAAATATTGTCTAGCGGCCACAAAACAGGAGCCTCTGGCTTCCTTAATTGTACATTAGCTTTAAGGAGCCTCTGGCTTCCTTATCCTACATTATCTTCAAGGAGCCTTCGGCATCCTCATATACGTGTGCTCCTCGAAAAAAAAACCCTAAGCCCTATAACCCCTTTGGGTGCCCTGACCCCTTTGTGGTTTAGAACAGGTATACCCTAAAGACCCTAAGCCCGAACCCTATACCCTAAAGTGCTATTGTGGAAAAACCTTAAAACCTTAAACCCTTACAGACCCTAAAACCCTAAGGGTTTGGAGGGTTTAGGCTTAGGGGGGTTTAAGGGTTGATGGCTTTCAGGGTTTAGGGTTTGGGGCACTGGACTCTTCAGGGTTCTTTTCAGGGCAGGCTTAGCGGGTTCAGGGTTTAGGGGGTTACGGTTTAGGGTATATCTTTCTATCTTATATATACATATATATATATGTGTATATATATATATATGATATATATATATATATATATATATATGAATATATATATATATATATATATGAATATATATATATATATACATATATACATATATACATATATATATATATATACATACACATATACACATATACACATACATATACATATACATACATATACATATACATATGCATATACATCTGCATCTACATATACATATACATATACATATATATACATATACATATACATATATATATATATATATATATATATATATAAAAATGTATATGTATATATGTATATGTATATGTATATATATATGTATATGTATGTATGTATATATATATATATATACACGTTGGGTGGTGGGTGGTGGGTGGTGGGTGGTGGGTGGTGGGTGGTGGGTGGTGGATAGCGGGCGGTGGGCGGTGGGTCGTGGATGGTACGTGGCGATGGGCGGTGGGTGGTGGGTGGTGGGTGTGGGTGCCGTGGGTGCTGTGTCGTTGGTGGTTGGTCGTGGGCGGTGGGTGGTGGCTGGCGGGTGGTGGGCGGTGGGTCGTGGATGGTTGCTCGTGGCGGCGGTGGGTGGCGGGTTTTGGGTGTGGGTGCCGTGGGTGCTGGGTCGTTGGTGGTTGGTCGTGGGTGCTGGGTGCTGGGGGGTAGTGGTGGGTGCTAGGTGGTGGTGGGTGTTGGGCAATGGGCGGTGGGTCGTGTGTGGTGTTTGGGTGGTGCTGGCTGGGTGATTTTCCGGTGGTCTTTTTCGTCCGGGCACTGAAAAATTCAGTGCCCGGACAGAAAGCGCCACCGGGGGAGTTGGGTGTTGAATCGAAGTTTCATCGAAGTTTCGATGAAACTTCGATTCATGAGTCGAAGTTTCATCGAAACTTCGATCAAACTTCGATTCAGTGAATCGGAGTTTCATCGAAGTTTCGATTGCTCCGAGTCGGAGTTTGATCGAAACTTCGACTCGTGAGTCGAAGTTTGATCGGAACTTCGACTCATGAGTCGAAGTTCCGATCAAACTTCGATTCGCAATCGAAACTTCGATGCAACTTCGATTGGGCAGTAGAAGTTTCGATCAAACTTCGACTGCTCGGAATCGAAACTTCGATCAAACTTCGACTGCATGAGTCGAAGTTTGATCGAAGTTTCGATGAAACTTCTACTATGTGAATCGAAGTTTCGTCGAAACTTCGATCAAACTTCGACTCCTTCGGTGGCGCTTTTTTACCGGGAATTGAAAATTTTCAATGCCCCGTGAGAAAAGCACCACCGAAGGAGTCGAAGTTTGATCGAAATTTCGACGAAACTTCGACTCACCTTAAGCCCTACCCTAAACTCGCAAACCAGAAGCCCTGAACACCTTGCTATCCCCAAGCCCGTGAAAACCCTAAACCTTATAACCTAAACCCCTAAAACGTCCTTAAACCCTAAAGCCCCTAGCTTAGACCTAAACCAAAATACCTAAGCTGAATACCCTAAACCCGTACAAATAAACCCCTAAACCCACGTTACCTCTAAACACCCTCCCACCCAAACCCGAAACCCCCGAATCTCAAACCTAAACCCTTATACCCTAAACCCCTGAACCCACGTTACCCCTAAACACCCTCCCACCCAAACCCGAAACCCTCGAATCTCAAACCCAAAACCCCATACCCTAAACCCCTCAAACCCTAAACCCATGAACAGGCTACATCCCAACTCTAAACCACCGAATCTCAAACCCTATACCCTAAACCCCTAAACCCCTGAATCCTGAACACCCGAACATCCCAAATCCAATATCGTGAAAACCCTAAACCCCTATAACCCCAGCCCGCAACCCTCAATTATAGCCTAACCCTTTAACTCGAGAAAAGCTGCAACCAAAAACCCTAAACCCGAGTACTCCAGAAAACCCAGACACCTCAACCAAAAAAATCATCTATCTCAAAACTTATGGCCCTGCAAACCCTAAAGCCTCAGAGTTTAACTTAAGAAACATCCACCAAACCCGAAGATAAAGTCTTCTTTGGAGGAGCCGAAGGCTTCCTTTGCAACATACACCTAGGATATATATAATATTCTCTTAGGAGCCTTTGGCTTCCTAAAGCTCACATGCATACATGCACTTCTTTTTCGTCGCAGCAGCTGCTTCGATCCCCAGAGCAAACATGCACATGTGTCATGACACGTCGATCCTAAAAGACGAATTGTAGAATGGAAACATTCAAAATCAAATGAGGGCAGTCATGCCCTTGATCAAATCCTGGGCTGCGAGCAGGCCAGTTGCAGCCTTTTGCAACAGCGACCTCAGCTCAGCAAGCGAAAGGTTCTTGAAGAGCTTCGCTTTCTCGAGATCCGAGTGCAAGGGCATCAAGTCCTCCCAAGCCTTCTGGAGCTGGCCCTTGAGGGTCGTCCACACCGAGCTTTTGCTCAAAGCTGCCGTCTCCTTTGAAAGCACTTTGGAAACACTGATCCTCGTGGCATTTGCCCACTGCAAGGCTTCCTCCACCTTCGTACTAGCTTCCGCAGTCCAGCTCTCTGCTCCCGGTTTGTCACACAAAGCCAGAAGGCCACCCTGGAGCTCTGAGCCACATCCAGCAGCACGGTCCGGTTCCAGGCATGGTTGGAAGTTTGCGAAGAAGCTGTCGAATCCCTCGGCGGCGGAGTCGGTGATGCTCTGGTCGGGCTTCCTGAGCTGATGGGAACAAAACTTAGTATCTATAGCTCATTCAAGCTTTTAAAACATAAGCCTCTAAATGCTCCGTAGCTTCGATGTCGACATCCTATTGTTGGTGCCAGTCTCATTGGTGACGACGATCTCTCTGAAGCAGTAGAACAAGGAACCATTGTTGTTCACCTCATACACATCCCCGGTGGCCAGAGCTTTCTTGAAAGCTTCCTCCCCTCCCAGCTTGGCCACCATCAGTGCTCTGGGTTTGCCCTTCACCTTGTCCTTGCCACAAACCTTCTTGTAGAAGGTGCTCAGCTGCTGGAGCACGGCGGACTCGGTGTTCAGCTTGTACATCTGGCCGGCCTTGCCCCCGGATTTCTTCTCAACCGCACCATTGATGAGCTTCGTCTTGTCGGCCTCAGATGGTTGCACAGCAGGAGCCAAAGGCTACCTCAAGGATCAAAAGCCTATGGCAATTATAGCAGGAGCCAAAGGCTGCCTCTGACGGTGCCTCCTTTATAGGGCCAAAGCCTAGATATCAAAATGTGGCAAGGCACCCGTGACACTTTCTCAGAGAGAAACAACTTCTGGATATCGTCCGGCATGGTGCTCAAGTGCTTCGAGAACCACCATGCCTTGTTCTTGTCCCTGCTTTCCCCCTGCCCGGCAGGCGGCTGGGGCTCGCTGTTGCAAAGCTGCAGGTCGCCCAGCTTCGCCGCTTTCTCACGGTCCTGGTCCGAGCGAGACTTTTTCGCCTTGCTGCTTTCCTCCGGCGGGCTGCCCGGTCGCTTCTCCGTACCGTTGTCGGGGGGGTTCGGCTCTTCGACCGTGCTTCCCTTGCCCTTGGCCTTGGCTTTGGCCTTGGCTTTGGCCTTCGCCTTGGCCTTGGCTTGGGGCTTGGTGGCCTTGCTGTCGCTGTCGGCCTTCTCGTCCTGCTCGTGCTCCTGGCTCGACTCCTGCTGCTTCTCCTCCTTCGCCACGGCCTCGTCGTCCGCCTTCTCGTCCTCGCTGGACTTCTCGGACTTTGCCGCCTTGCCTTTGGCCTTTGCTTTAGGCTCCTCGGCGGCCTTGCTTTTGGCCTTCGCCTTTGCCTTGGCCTTGGCTTTGGCCTTGGCCTTGGCCTTGGCTTTGGCCTTGGCCTTGGCCTTGGGTGCAGCCTCAACCTCGCTAGCTTCAGGCTCTTGAGGCTCCGGGACTTCCTGAACTACCTCCACTTCTTGAGTGTCTTCTTGCTGAGTGTCGAGCTCTGGCTCACTACCCTTTCCACCGAAGAACACGTCCAAGGCACTCTGGCTCATGGCTTCAAGCGAGGGTGAAACACGTCTTGTCTTGAGCTCCAGGACTGCAGCACGGTATGCAGATGACAAGGGGCCTGGGCTGACATGGGAGCCTCTAGAGTGCTACAGTAATCCTCGGCCACGGTCAAACTCTAGCTTCAAGCTTCAGGAGCCCAAGGCTTCCTGTTCTAAACCCTCTGAGGAGCCTGAGGCTTCCTGTCCTAAACCTTCTGAGGAGCCTGAGGCTTCCTGCCCTATTGAAAAACTGCAAGAAGCTCGCAGGCGGGTTTAGGGTTTGGGGCTTTACGGTTTAAGGGTTTAAGGTTTAGGGTGCATATAGTGCTCCTGTTATAACTGCTGCACCTCTACCACTTCAAGGAGCCTGAGGCTTCCTGCCTTAAGTCACTTACAGTACACAACACGGACACAAAACTTTTTTCTGCAAGAACCGATCGTGCATTATGCTCGCTGCATGGTCACACGGCTGGAGTTCCCCAGCTTTGCGAGGAACCCCATCCACCAGAGGAGCCCCATCCACCGCCGTTCTTGTCACCGTTCGAGCCATCTTTGGGATTCCAGGGGCCCCATGTCTGATCGTCTTCCTCTTCTTCATCGTCATCTTCCTCGTCATCCTGGCCCTTGGAGCCAGAAGCACCTGCAGGGGGGTTTACTTGCATGGGCAGGGACAACACTCTAAGGAGTTATCTACATATATATATAATATATAATATAATATATTATATATAATATACTTATAGGATATATACTTATAGGAAGGAGCCCGAGGCTGCCTGCTATTATATATATATATATATATATACTTACAGGAGCCCAAGGCTGCCTGCTATTTATAACACACTGGCCTCCGTGCCGCTTGCTCCACCACTCAGCCCGCTTCTTGCCACGGGTTCCTCGCTTTAAGCGCCACCCCCCCGTGGTTGGACGTTTGCCCGTGTACAATGCCTCGGCTGTATGGATTAAATTTCGGCCTTAGGGTTGAGGGTTTAGGGGTTTAGGGTCTAGGGTCTCAAAATAAGCTAAGCTTCGCAGGCCGGGTTGACACATGTGCCGGACTGGTAGTAGCTCTGGGCATGGCAGACTTTGCACCATCGTAGGTCGAGGCGAGGTCCTGGAAGCAAGCATTACGATGCCACCAATATCCTGTAAAAAAGGAGCCGCTGGCTACCTGATTTATAAATCCTGTAAAAAAGGAGCCGCTGGCTACCTGATTAAACCATGTCCTGCACGAGCTTGTCCACCTGAAAACCCAGCAGCTTCTGGTCGACCTTCAGCTTGTGGACGTGGAGGTTCCTGCGGTGGGAGTGGAGCTTCTCGAGCTTGAGGTTCAACTTGAGGTGGTGGAGGTGGAGGTCGAGGTGAAGCTTGTGCTTGAGCTTGAAAGTGAACTTCACCTTGAGCTTGAAGTGGAACTTGAGGTGGAGCTTGAGGAACTTGAGGTGGAGCTTGAGGACCTTGAGGTGGAGCTTGAAGTGGACCTTGAGGTGGAGCTTGAAGTGGACCTTGTGGCCACGTGCAGCTGGGCCAGCCTAGCGGAGGAGGCCACGTGACTCCAGGCCATGCTTGAGGAAACTGCCAAGGGTAGCCTGGAGCCCAAGCATGTCCTTGAGGCCAGCTGAACGGCGGCGGCCCTTGCGGCGGTTGAGTATGCCACCCTTGCGGCGGCGGCCCTTGCGGCGGTTGAGTTTGCCACCCTTGCGGCGGCGGCCCTTGCGGCGGTGGTGGACTTTCAGGAACAGCTCGCCGCCACGGGGGAACTCCAGCACCTGCAGCAGGGATCTGGATCGATTACATGCCTTAGATTTTGCCGGGTCCAGCCTGGGCCTTGAGTCTGCTCCGGACCAGTTGCCCACGGGGAGCTTTGACAACCTGCAGGCCGGACCAGAGCTTAGGAGCCTGTGGCTGCCTGATCCATCCTACTTAAAAGCTGAAGGAGCCATGGGCTTCCTATATTAAGCCTTAGAACTTGTCGGGGTCGAGCCTGGGCCTTGAGTCTGCTCCGAGCCAGGTGCAGCCGTGGAGCTTTGACAACCTGCAGGCCGGACAGGAGCTTAGGAGCCATTGTCTTAGATTAAAAGATTTTGTCGGGATCGAGCCTGGGCTTTGAGTCTGCTCCGGGCCAGGTGCACCCGGTCTCCACGTGGAGCTTTGAGCACCTGCAGGCCGGACCGGAGCTTAGGAGCCTGTGGCTGCCTGATCTATACTTATAAAGCTGAAGGAGCCATTGGCTTCCTAAATTTTTGAAGTGGCGCCTGAGCTGGAGGCCGCCTGCTGCAGCAGTTGCTCCAAACGGGCTGCTGCCTCTTCTTCAGCCATGCAAAGCTCAGCTAGCCTCTCTGCTGCCTCGTGAGTTTTTTTGGCAGCCTCCTCGTGCATCTTCGTCTTCTGTTGAGCCCTTGCTAGAGCTTCTGCCTTCTTTTTCTCAGCTTCTTCGAGCTTCGCCCTCTGAGCCGCCTCAGCGGCAGCCTTGGCCCTCTCAGCCGCCTCAGCGGCAGCCTTGGCCCTCTCAGCCGCCTCAGCGGCAGCGGCTGCCTTCGCTTTCTCCGCCGCCTCATGGAGCTCCGCAGATTCCTCGAAGCTCAGGTCGATCACTTCCGCCTCCATCGGCATTGGCATTTCCGGACCTGCAGCACCAGTACCGGGGATCACTTCCGCCTGCACTGGCACTTCCGGACCTGCAGCACCAGCACCGGGGATCACTTCCGCCTGCACCGGCACTGGCACTTCCGGAGGGCCCTCCTCGTCCACCTGCATCGGCTGGTTCGGGGCAGCACCAGCACCAGCTGCACCATCTTCAGGGGCCGTGCGAACGACTTCCCATCCATCGTCGACACGGCCCCACACGGCCACCAGCAGCACAAGAGCTGCCACCCTCATGGCTTCGAAGGGCACTAGCTTAAGAGCTTCGAGCACAAAAGCTGCAGATATATGCACATGCATTAAACAAGCACTCACACTCTACAGGCATGCAAACACTCTAGAGGAGCCTTGGGCTTCCTGTCGATCATTACTCTAGAGGAGCCTTCGGCTTCCTGTTCCTCTCGATCATTACTCTAGATCTAGCCTTCGGTTTCCTGTCTCGCTACGAATCCTAGCTCAACCTTAGGAGCCTTTGGCTTCCTGCTGACCCTTTCACATGCCAAGTGAAGGCACTGATGCAAGCAACTTATTGTGGCCTTGCAGCTCAATGCCAATACGATGGCATTTCAAGACATAGAAAATTAGTCTATTTTAGGATATTTACATATCCTATAATAGACTATTTAGGCTATTTATAAATAGCCTATATATCCTATAATAGGATAGTATATATCCTATCAATTAACAGCCTAAGAAGATTCTTTGGGAAGCAGGACCAAGCGGCTACTCCTCCGGAACATTAAAGTAGCATAATTTTAAAACGGGGTATAAAATACTCCGCTGGCCAGGCCACGTAAATCGCACTTCTCGGTACTCCGCTACTCCGCAAGACGTCTTAAGACAAGACAGATCCAGTAGGTCAAAACTTTTGTCCTCCCGATGCCTCACCGGGACCTTTCTGTTCAGCAAACCTCGCCAAACTTGTTGCTTGTTGCTGTGTGACCTAATGACCTCCTTCAGGTCCCCTAGACAGACATCCCCGTCCAAAAAACGATTCAGAAGGCATCGCCGGGCCGAAAGTTTCGACCCACTTGTGCATCATCTTACATGCAAGCTCTTGCGGAGTAGCGGAGTACCTCAAAGTGCCGTTTACCCTACGCAGGCCAGCGGAGTAATTACTACGCCGTTTTAAAATTTTAATACTTTTTAGTTCCGGCAGAGGCCCCAAGGCTCCCTTGTGTTAGGAGTCTATGGGGAAGAGGGTGGAGGCCCATGTGTTGTAAAGAATGTTGAGGCTAGTGGGTCGAACTATCGGCCCGGCGCAGCCTCCATTTTCGAGGCAAGAGTCCCCTCCTTTGCAGTCCTGGTGAAAGCAAAACCGAACACTTTCACCCTGGGGTTGCTTGGGCTGGACTCTGGCACCCAAAATTGACGCTGCCTCACCGGGACCTTTCTGTTCAGCAAACCTCGCCAAACTTGTTGCTTGTTGCTGTGTGACCTAATGACCTCCTTCAGGTCCCCTAGACAGACATCCCCGTCCAAAAAACGATTCAGAAGGCATCGCCGGGCCGAAAGTTTCGACCCACTTGTGCATCATCTTACATGCAAGCTCTTGCGGAGTAGCGGAGTACCTCAAAGTGCCGTTTACCCTACGCAGGCCAGCGGAGTAATTACTACGCCGTTTTAAAATTTATAATACTTTTTAGTTCCGGCGGAGGCCCCAAGGCTCCCTTGTGTTAGGAGTCTATGGGGAAGAGGGTGGAGGCCCATGTGTTGTAAAGAATGTTGAGGCTAGTGGGTCGAACTATCGGCCCGGCGCAGTAATGATGAAGATGACGACGACAAGGATGATGTTGAGCATGGTCTGATTGTCGACTCATGTCCCGAGTCTGGAGCAGCACAACACCATGAGCAGTATCACCGGTGCCACAGCAAGAGGGAAGACAAGGAGTAACACATAAGAACGTTGCGGCAAAAAGAGTACCACCACAGGCCCCGCACCACAGGGGGGCGGGGGGAGGGGGGGTGTGGCAACCCTGCATCATCTATGCCAGGCTTGGCGAAGCATTTGGTTGCATGTGCCGTTCAGGGTTCTCAGTCGAGCAAACTCAGCGCAACATATAATATGATGTCACATGATGTCACATATGGACCTGAGAAACTGCAGCTGGAGCCCTCTATCCGTCGTCAGGCGGTGACGGCGGAGAGCCCAATGGAGCGAGAATCCCAGGAAGATTCCACTGAGGCCTGTGCTCAGAGAGGGTGACATGTTGCCTCTGTATACTCACTTTAAGTTGTTTTCTGTCGTGTTCAGCGACCTGTCACAACGTTGGCCGGAACTCTTTGATGCCTCATGCTCCCTTGCACTGACTTCATGTGATGCACAGGGATCTCCCTGACAGGTGACGCCAAAAGAGGAGACTACCACTGAGGATCGCTTTCAGTCATGTCGCACCGTGTTGAGAGACATGTTTGCCGGAGCTCTTTGCTGCCTCATGCCGCCCCCTCCTGTGTGTACTGAGTTCATGTCATGCACGGAGATCTCCCTGACAGCTGACAGGCACCGCCGAAAGAGGAGACGAACAAAAAGATAGACACCACTGAGGCAGTTGTGGAGCCTGAGCGTCTCCGACTTAGAACATTGCTTGCGAGGACTTGCACTTGTGCAAAGCGGGCACTTTCGATGGTCTTCTGCTGTTCGCACTCAGAACCCGACTTCGCGATCAAGCCGGGGTACAAGTGCGAGCTGCAGGCAAAGGCGTGGTGCAGCCCGCCTGCAGTGAGGCTTGGCAGCAAGCCGGCGACCGACGGTGATTGAAGGTCGTGCTGGGAGTGCCCCTGTTCCCGATTCTTTCGTGACGTGCCGAAGCACTTTTGATGCCTCCTCCGGAGCCTGGTAGCTGACAGCCGTCATATGACAGCCACAGACTGAGGAATCCCGGCCAGCAGTATCGCAAGAATGGGAAGGTGATGTGCTGCAGCAAGCTCGAGGCGACGGAGGCTGGCGGCATTCGGTGATTTTAGGGTCAGTTCTGGATTTGATCTATGCCAGGTTTGGCGAAGCATGAAGTTGCAGGTGCTGTTCAGGGTTCTCAGTCGAGCAAACTCAGCGCAACATATAATATGATGTCACATGATGTCACATATGGACCTGAGAAACTGCAGCTGGAGCCCTCTATCCGTTGTCAGGCGGTGACGGCGGAGAGCCCAATGGAGCGAGAATCCCAGGAAGATTCCACTGAGGCCTGTGCTCAGAAAGGGTGACATGTTGCCTCTGTATGCTCACTTTAAGTTGTTTTCTGTCGTGTTCAGCGACATGCCACAATGTTGGCCGGAACTCTTTGATGCCTCATGCTCCCTTGCACTGGTTTCATGTGATGCACAAGGATCTCCCTGACAGGTGACGCCAAAAGAGGAGACTACCACTGAGGATCGCTTGCAGTTATGTCGCGCCGTGTTGAGAGACATGTTGGCCGGAGCTCTTTGATGCCTCATGCCCCCCCCCTGTTTGTACTGAGTTCATGTCATGCACGGAGATCTCCCTGACAGCTGACAGGCACCGCCGAAAGAGGAGACGAACAAAAAGATAGACACCACTGAGGCAGCTGTGGAGCCTGAGGGTTTGCGACTTAGAACATTGCTTGCGAGCACTTGCACTTGTGCAAAGCGGGCACTTTCGATGGTCTTCTGCTGTTCGCACTCAGAACCCGACTTCGCGATCAAGCCGGGGTACAAGTGCGAGCTGCAGGCAAAGGCGTGGTGCAGCCCGCCGGCAGTGAGGCTTGGCAGCAAGCCGGCGACCGACGGTGATTGAAGGTCGTGCTGGGAGTGCCCCTGTTCCCGATTCTTTCGTGACGTGCCGAAGCACTTTTGATGCCTCCTCCGGAGCCTGGTAGCTGACAGCCGTCATATGACAGCCACAGACTGAGGAATCCCGGCCAGCAGTATCGCAAGAATGGGAAGGTGATGTGCTGCAGCAAGCTCGAGGCGACGGAGGCTGGCGGCATTCGGTGATTTTAGGGTCAGTTCTGGATTTGATCTATGCCAGGTTTGGCGAAGCATGAAGTTGCAGGTGCTGTTCAGGGTTCTCAGTCGAGCAAACTCAGCGCAACATATAATATGATGTCACATGATGTCACATATGGACCTGAGAAACTGCAGCTGGAGCCCTCTATCCGTTGTCAGGCGGTGACGGCGGAGAGCCCAATGGAGCGAGAATCCCAGGAAGATTCCACTGAGGCCTGTGCTCAGAAAGGGTGACATGTTGCCTCTGTATGCTCACTTTAAGTTGTTTTCTGTCGTGTTCAGCGACATGCCACAATGTTGGCCGGAACTCTTTGATGCCTCATGCTCCCTTGCACTGATTTCATGTGATGCACAAGGATCTCCCTGACAGGTGATGCCAAAAGAGGAGACTACCACTGAGGATCGCTTGCAGTTATGTCGCGCCGTGTTGAGAGACATGTTGGCCGGAGCTCTTTGATGCCTCATGCCCCCCCCTGTTTGTACTGAGTTCATGTCATGCACGGAGATCTCCCTGACAGCTGACAGGCACCGCCGAAAGAGGAGACGAACAAAAAGATAGACACCACTGAGGCAGCTGTGGAGCCTGAGGGTTTGCGACTTAGAACATTGCTTGCGAGCAGGTGCACTTGTGCAAAGCGGGCACTTTCGATGGTCTTCTGCTGTTCGCACTCAGAACCCGACTTCGCGATCAAGCCGGGGTACAAGTGCGAGCTGCAGGCAAAGGCGTGGTGCAGCCCGCCGGCAGTGAGGCTTGGCAGCAAGCCGGCGACCGACGGTGATTGAAGGTCGTGCTGGGAGTGCCCCTGTTCCCGATTCTTTCGTGACGTGCCGAAGCACTTTTGATGCCTCCTCCGGAGCCTGGTAGCTGACAGCCGTCATATGACAGCCACAGACTGAGGAATCCCGGCCAGCAGTATCGCAGGAATGGGAAGGTGATGTGCTGCAGCAAGCTCGAGGCGACGGAGGCTGGCGGCATTCGGTGATTGTAGGGTCAGTTCGGGATTTGATCTATGCCAGGCTCGGCGAAGGATTTGGTTGCAGGTGCTGTTCAGGGTTCTCAGTCGAGCAAACTCAGCGCAACATATAATATGATGTCACATGATGTCACATATGGACCTGAGAAACTGCAGCTGGAGCCCTCTATCCGTTGTCAGGCGGTGACGGCGGAGAGCCCAATGGAGCGAGAATCCCAGGAAGATTCCGCTGAGGCCTGTGCTCAGAAAGGGTGACATGTTGCCTCTGTATGCTCACTTTAAGTTGTTTTCTGCCGTGTTCAGCGACATGTCACAATGTTGGCCGGAACTCTTTGATGCCTCATGCTCCCTTGCACTGATTTCACGTGATGCACAGGGATCTCCCTGACAGGTGACGCCAAAAGAGGAGACTACCACTGAGGATCGCTTGCAGTTATGTCGCGCCGTGTTGAGAGACATGTTGGCCGGAGCTCTTTGATGCCTCATGCCCCCCCCCTGTGTGTACTGAGTTCATGTCATGCACGGAGATCTCCCTGACAGCTGACAGGCACCGCCGAAAGAGGAGACGACCACTGAGGCAGTTGTGGAGCCTGAGGGTTTGCGACTTAGAACATTGCTTGCGAGCAGGTGCACTTGTGCAAAGCGGGCGCTTTCGATGGTCTTCTGCTGTTCGCACTCAGAACCCGACTTCGCGATCAAGCCGGGGTACAAGTGCGAGCTGCAGGCAAAGGCGTGGTGCAGCCCGCCGGCAGTGAGGCTTGGCAGCAAGCCGGCGACCGACGGTGATTGAAGGTCGTGCTGGGAGTGCCCCTGTTCCCGATTCTTTCGTGACGTGCCGAAGCACTTTTGATGCCTCCTCCGGAGCCTGGTAGCTGACAGCCGTCATATGACAGCCACAGACTGAGGAATCCCGGCCAGCAGTATCGCAAGAATGGGAAGGTGATGTGCTGCAGCAAGCTCGAGGCGACGGAGGCTGGCGGCATTCGGTGATTTTAGGGTCAGTTCTGGATTTGATCTATGCCAGGTTTGGCGAAGCATGAAGTTGCAGGTGCTGTTCAGGGTTCTCAGTCGAGCAAACTCAGCGCAACATATAATATGATGTCACATGATGTCACATATGGACCTGAGAAACTGCAGCTGGAGCCCTCTATCCGTTGTCAGGCGGTGACGGCGGAGAGCCCAATGGAGCGAGAATCCCAGGAAGATTCCACTGAGGCCTGTGCTCAGAAAGGGTGACATGTTGCCTCTGTATGCTCACTTTAAGTTGTTTTCTGTCGTGTTCAGCGACATGCCACAATGTTGGCCGGAACTCTTTGATGCCTCATGCTCCCTTGCACTGGTTTCATGTGATGCACAAGGATCTCCCTGACAGGTGACGCCAAAAGAGGAGACTACCACTGAGGATCGCTTGCAGTTATGTCGCGCCGTGTTGAGAGACATGTTGGCCGGAGCTCTTTGATGCCTCATGCCCCCCCCTGTTTGTACTGAGTTCATGTCATGCACGGAGATCTCCCTGACAGCTGACAGGCACCGCCGAAAGAGGAGACGAACAAAAAGATAGACACCACTGAGGCAGCTGTGGAGCCTGAGGGTTTGCGACTTAGAACATTGCTTGCGAGCACTTGCACTTGTGCAAAGCGGGCACTTTCGATGGTCTTCTGCTGTTCGCACTCAGAACCCGACTTCGCGATCAAGCCGGGGTACAAGTGCGAGCTGCAGGCAAAGGCGTGGTGCAGCCCGCCGGCAGTGAGGCTTGGCAGCAAGCCGGCGACCGACGGTGATTGAAGGTCGTGCTGGGAGTGCCCCTGTTCCCGATTCTTTCGTGACGTGCCGAAGCACTTTTGATGCCTCCTCCGGAGCCTGGTAGCTGACAGCCGTCATATGACAGCCACAGACTGAGGAATCCCGGCCAGCAGTATCGCAAGAATGGGAAGGTGATGTGCTGCAGCAAGCTCGAGGCGACGGAGGCTGGCGGCATTCGGTGATTTTAGGGTCAGTTCTGGATTTGATCTATGCCAGGTTTGGCGAAGCATGAAGTTGCAGGTGCTGTTCAGGGTTCTCAGTCGAGCAAACTCAGCGCAACATATAATATGATGTCACATGATGTCACATATGGACCTGAGAAACTGCAGCTGGAGCCCTCTATCCGTTGTCAGGCGGTGACGGCGGAGAGCCCAATGGAGCGAGAATCCCAGGAAGATTCCACTGAGGCCTGTGCTCAGAGAGTGTGACATGTTGCCTCTGTATGCTCACTTTAAGTTGTTTTCTGTCGTGTTCAGCGACATGCCACAATGTTGGCCGGAACTCTTTGATGCCTCATGCTCCCTTGCACTGATTTCATGTGATGCACAAGGATCTCCCTGACAGGTGATGCCAAAAGAGGAGACTACCACTGAGGATCGCTTGCAGTTATGTCGCGCCGTGTTGAGAGACATGTTGGCCGGAGCTCTTTGATGCCTCATGCCCCCCCTGTTTGTACTGAGTTCATGTCATGCACGGAGATCTCCCTGACAGCTGACAGGCACCGCCGAAAGAGGAGACGAACAAAAAGATAGACACCACTGAGGCAGCTGTGGAGCCTGAGGGTTTGCGACTTAGAACATTGCTTGCGAGCAGGTGCACTTGTGCAAAGCAGACACTTTCGATGGTCTTCTGCTGTTCGCACTCAGAACCCGACTTCGCGATCAAGCCGGGGTACAAGTGCGAGCTGCAGGCAAAGGCGTGGTGCATCGCGCCGGCAGTGAGGCTTGGCAGCAAGCCGTCAACCGACGGCGTTTGAAGGTCGTGCTGGGAGTGCCCCTATTCCCTATTCTTTCGTGATGTGCCACAGCAATTCGGCAATTGATGCATTCAGATCTGTTCGACAATGCTTCCTCATCATATACCAGCCTGGCACTCTGAGGAATCCCGGCCAGCAGTATCGCAAGAATGGAAAAGTGATGTGTTGCATCAAGACTGAGAAGACGGAGGCTATGTGTGTGTGTGTGTGTGTGTAGACATGTGGCACACAAAAGATGCATGCATCTTTATGCAGAAGATTGCACAAGCGTGTATGTTATTCATCATTCGTTGATTTATTAATTAACTTGGCGATGCCAACAACTGTCTCAGTTAAGATGCGCTGAAACTTTACATCGAGTGTGTTTTGCGGTGACGGGTTCGGCGTTCTTGCAAATGCAAGGATGGATGTTCCGGGACGTTCGTAGAAATTCCTTTCATTCCCAGGCTTTCCGGCTAAACGAATAGTTACAAGTACCAGCACGATCAAGTACAGTTCCTATATTATGAGTAAGTTCAACATCCCCCCCCCAAACACAGTCCTATTTTAATCGTGAATCTGATGAAGACACCCCTGGATCTGAATCGCCATGTGCCATCCGCATCAAGAGCCCCAGTAGGGGTCGCGGTTTTCTTAGTTACGCCTCAGGAGTCGTAGCCATGGTACAATCCCCGTTCCTATTGTGAGAGCACCCGTATTACCATCAAAACCTTAAAGCAAGTGGCAGAAGACATTCTTGCCATTCAGGCCCCTGTATGAAACTGCATAGCATAACACCCTTCGAAATGCGTTAAGGCTGCTGTTCAGTCGGATACGGCAAAGTATCCTCGTTACGAAGTTTGGGAGAAATGGATTGTTCTGAATGACTTTAGGGTTTAAGATTTGCCGTTTTGGGTTTTTGGGTTTACAGTTTCACGGTTTGGGATTTAGCGTTTCAGGCTGCGGAGTTCAGGGTCTTGGGTTCTAGGGTTTAGGCATCAGGTTTCATGGAAGAATCGAGTTGATGTTTTGGCTTTAGGGCTTAATGTAGTGGACAGTACACAGCTTGGCCACTTGAAACCGACGGTGACAGACAGGAAGCTGACGTTGTGACCTCTACCACCACGACAAGCACAACAACCTCTGTGATGTTGCCTGTCAAGTCGTGCCGCGCTTGCAATCTACTCATCTCATATAGTTGTATAGCTATATTCGTTTATTGGGCGATGAATACTTAGTAAGAGTATCCTTTAGTGTCGTTTAGACGTTTTGATTGATTACATACTACAGTATACCCAACTATTGCTCCAACTGTCGAGGCCCCTATTTTGGGAGCTTGGGTCTTCTTGCGCCTTAGAACTTTGGTAGATTTCACGACATAGGCGGTAGATCTTAGTTTTGTTCACGAGACCCTGTCAGACCTTAGCAGAAGAGATGCTTTTTGGCTCCGTGAAGCTTATATAGATCGTCGCCCCTTCTTTGGCGTCGCCCCTTCTGTGGTGCTTCCGGGCATTTCGAGCGTGTGAGTCTTCGGGCTGCTATGATCAATTTGGGTTTTATACGGAGTACGTATCAGATTCTGACTGGGGCTCGCATTATGCACGATCGGGTACGCTGACGCTCCGGCGGATTTAAGCTGCTGTGTTCATAGACCCCTACAGCTCCTTGCCCAGCACTCCTTTCCCTTTCCAGGAACCTCCATGTACCCTTAAATAGAGGTATATGGCCCCAAATAATGGGCATTCATCCTAGAAGGGGCCCCCACCCTGTAATAGTGGTATAATTGGAATATCATAGGGCCCTAATATAATCCTTATAGTCACTATGACTTGGTGGGGGCAGCTTCTAACATTTAGGGTCTTATAGAGGGTAGATGGAGGGTCTCGGCATGATGCTAGATTCGCGCCCCTCTCCGGGCCTTGTGGCTCCCTGACTGTAGGTGGTTTAGGTTTTGGCGTGCAGGGTTTAGGGTTGGCAACCTCATCATTTCTTACCGAAGCAATCCATCGTCCTTTCAGTCTATACCTTGGGCACTGCCCCCACTCAGTAACAGTTGGATAATATTCATAATATAGAGATATAAGGACCTTAATTAATAGTAGCCCAATTATAGGCTGTTACTGTATGGGGGCCGTACCCATCCTAATTCGCGAGCCTGATGGAGGCATGTTCCGACGACGGACGAAGAGGCAGAGGTGGGCAGGTTTAAGTGTTTCACTAGCACCCGAGACAGATTGAATTTTGTGGTGTAGTGCAGCAGGTGGGTTTGTGTCTCTGAGTCCTGCAGGCGTGTTTGCTTGTCGAGTTGCGTGCTTGTTTGTATGATTGCTTATTTGCTTATTTGTTTGCTCGTTTGGGTGGAGGGCTGTTTGCTAGCTTGGTTTGTTTTGTTGTAGGTTCGCTTGTTCGTGTGTTTGGTTGGTCGGTCGGGCGGTCGGGCGGTCGGGCCGTCGGTTGGTCGGTCGGCAGTCATCGTCGTGGTTCTGATTCTGGTTGCTGTTGCTCTTGCTCTTGCTCTTGCTCTTCTGCTGGTGGTGAAGGTTGTGGTGGTGGTGGTGGTGGTGGTGGTGGTGGGGGTTCTGCTGGTTCTGCTGGCTCTGCTGGTTCTCGTAGTTCTCGTGGTTCTGGCTGGTTCTGGTTGAGGTCCTCGTGCTCGTCGTCGTGGTCGTTGTTGTCGTGGTTGCTGCATTTTGGAGTTTCGTGCTGAAGAGCTTGACAGGGTGTGGCTTTTCAATTACCCGACGACAGAAGACAGGACATTGCTACAGACATTGTCGTCGTGACGTCCACCACGACGAAGACCACAACGACCTCTGTCATGCTGCCAATCCAGCCGCACCCTGGCTTCACAAAGGGAGAATTTGCCGTCTGTGAACTCCTACTGTAGAATCAGCTCCATGGAACAGATCGTGTGTTCCTTGGGTATGTAGCCTTCGGCAGGCATGTTCCGACGACGGACGAAGAGGCGGAGGCCATTGGAAGTGAGTCGGTGTGGCAGGTAGCCCCAAACAGGGGAGGAGGTAAGAGTTGATGGGTGTGGTGTAGCGCGTGGGTTTACCCTCGGGATCAAAATAGCCCGAAAGCCTTTTGTAGTATGGTCTTTGGGCCCAAAAGCCTTAATATATATATATATATATATATATGAGTCCTTAGATCCCCAGGTTAGGTGGCTCTGAGGTTTCGCAGGTTGGTCGTGCTCTTGTCGAGGTTTGTGTGGCAAGCAACCAAATCATTACTTACCTTTGGTTAGTAGCGAATGGCGGACCGGGGTAGAATTATAACTACTATTACCACCATTCTTCCATTCCCTACTAACCAAAGGTAAGATTAAAGAAGACAGGACGCCGTCGCTCTGACGTCTGCCACCACAAAGACCACCACAACTGCCGGCATGGTGTCCCTTCCATCGCACCCTGGTCGCAAGAATCCACGAACGCGGCTTAGGGTTTAGGGGGGTTTAGGGCTTAGGGCTTTGGGTTTAGGAGCCATTGAGTAGCTTTGGGTGTGAGATTTCCTTGCTCCAGCCTTCAATGCTGGGCGGTCGTGGGAATAGCGCGGGTAATTTCATGCCAACTCATAAAAGACCCTCTATGCCTCTATGCTTGGGATGTGTGGTGCCATGTGGCGCCAGATTTTCGTCTCCGTGACTACATCGCTAATGTCTTCAAGGCAACAAACTCGCAGCTGCAGGAGACGCAGCAACACGAGCACGCTTCCCATCAGAACTGCCTTGCACTCGCGCTTCAGCAAACCTTGCCAATTTATCGGGTCCTTCATTGCCGAAGTCTCTGGTTTTGACGGAACTGCTCAGCTGTACCCTGGCCCTGAACAAGCCTTAACCCAATTCTACATGGAACCCCTTGCCCAGTTTGGGCAGGTGGGTGGTGCCATAGCCCTAACTGGGCAAGGGGGGTGCGAGCTATTTCCACAAACCTCACAGCCCTTCTGTGCCGGATAGACGAAAGGCCCTTTCTCCCTAACGCGCTACAAGTCGAGTCTTGAAGCCCTCCTTGCAAGAGGCCCTTGCCGACGACCACGAAGGACGAAGGGTCGGAGGCCTCTTTCTGTTTTAGCATTTTGGGGTTTAGCGTTTAGGAGTTTAGGGTCTCTGGGGTTTGAGTTTTGGATGGTTTTTGCGTTTGGGGGTTTGGGTTTTGGGGGTTTGGGTTTTGGGGATTTGGGTGCAGTGCGAAGGAGGACTTGCACATGATTCCTAGCTCCTGGAATCTTATAAGAACTTCGCGGCTAGGGACTGTGACATAGTCAAATATTTAATTTGGCGTCAGGTGTACAAGCGATCAGCACGGATTCCATAGACCCTCTGTCAAAACTGCTTTGATCTACTAAAATACTTTAGGCGTCGGAAGAATAGTAACAATGCTCATTGTTTAAATCCTTCCAGTGGTTTCGTCCAAATTTGCATTCTAGTGATTGAGACCAATATATTAGCATTTGTTTCTATGTTCCCGGGTTCCAAAGAAGCTACAATTCCCCATAAGCCCGACTAGGATTCCGTAAAGTCTGCGAAGCCACAAGCAACCCCGACAGGACTCCTTCTAATCCAGAAGCAAAACAAGAACCCACTCAAGGCCAACAACCCAGAGACTCCAAAATCTCACAATTCAGGAAATTATCGGAGTCTTTGCGAGAACACCACAAGAGCCTGGTAGGCTCGATCCTATGGCCCTCGTATGGAGCGCCTACTGGAGGCGCTAACTCGGCAAGTTGGCCGTTTGAGTCGAGTCTACTCAGAAAGTAGTGGACTTTTGTTTGGGCTCTGTTCTTGGTCCATTTGAGTGTGGGGTTGGGTCTTGCTGACTCGAATTTCACGGTTCTCGGGCATTGGGAGATTTCGGGCTTCGGGTGTGGGTGTTTTCGAGCTCGGGGCTTCCGGTGCGGCGTTTTCCACGGCGGGCCGGGAGGTTTTGCTCACGACGCTTCGAGGTCGGGGAGGCCCATCAGGAAGGGCATCTAAATGCCTTGAAAGGAATCCCTAAACCCGAGATTTTGAATCCCTAAACTAAAAACCCCTATGATATGTACACGTAAATTTGGGATATTTCCGAAGGTCCGAGGTCGCGGACGTATATCTTGAGATGGTGTGCATGGGCCCCCTGAAACCTCTTGGAATTTTATCCCGAGTACTCAAGGGTGCGAAAAGGGTTACGATTAGGAATTAGGGTAAATGCGAGGATTTCTACAAGGGCTAAGGGCTACTACAAAAGGCTACACTAATGGGCTACTATAAAGCGGCTTTTCCACGTGACGTGACCCCATCTACAGACGCTGGAAACACGACATCCGCAACACAGCAACCTTACACACACACACAGACACACACACACACACACATATATATATATATAGGTATATTTAATGTATGTATATATACATATATATATATATATATATATACACATATGTATGCATATATCTATATTTAGAGAGATATATAGGTCCTAAACCCAAACCAGGCGCTGGTGGCAGTTGGAAATGCAGCCGCACGTGTTGAGGACGACCTCGCACATGTGTGTTTCTTCTTGGGGCCTCTCTGTAGCTCCAAACTTGGGGCTCATTGTTTTGACATAAGAACCTGTTCAACAACTAGGCTAAAGCCCAAGCTATAGTTCAATATCCATCCCAAGAGCCCTCATTAGAAGTTTACTTTTCTTGAGTTTGCTTCTGCAACACCTTGAAGGCGTCTTCGCGCGCCCAGGATGCCAAGCCCCGAAGCCTCCATGTTTCTACCCTTCTTCGACCTTCCAATGCCCCTTAATTACAGAATACACTTTAAACTTTTAGCGGGGTCCTTAATATGTTGGGGTGTATATGACTCAGTTAACGGATATTGGAAGGTCTGGGGGTTAACTGAATCAGATGACTCCGGATACGATCCAGCCACGAAGCCAGAGAAAGCTTAGGTTGAGTAGGTAAGGATTGAGCTTTCTGGCCGATGCGGCTTCTGACTCGCATGGCTTTGATTTGAAGCCGCTCCTCCCTCTATTTGTGCAATTTGTCTTAACCCTTACCTGGACCCCACATAGCCTACCTTTTGAAGGACTTATATACGGACATGCATCACAATAGGGAACTCCAAAGAGGAAGGTTTTCTAGGGTCCAGTCATATATCACGATCCCTGTAGCACCTGCATAGTAAGCCTCATCGTCTCAATCCGGAACGCCGTGAAGCCGCAGGAGTCCATTCATCACGAAGCCAAGGTCCGGTTTGGGCTAGGGCTGAGGGTTTTGAGATTGGCGGCTTCTCTACATACATCTACATGTTTGAGAATACAGTTTGGGGGTTCCTTATTATAAATATAGTATAATAGGCCCCCAAAACCCTATTCTAATTATTAAGGCCCCTATATTAACTGGTTCCGGAGTTTACCGGTGCCTTACGTCTGCTCTTGCTGTTGTCCAGCAGATTCCTTGGACTTGCTGCCAGGTGCCAATGAAGGAGAGTTTCATTGAGGCCGTGTTTAGGGTTTAGGGTTTAGGGGGGAGATGACACGACATATTGGGCTTTGTCGAGTCACTTGTTCGCCGGGGAACCCACAGGTGCCAACAGAGGAGAGCAGCGCTGAGGCAGCTGTGGAGCCTCAGGGCTAGGGGCTTAGAAGACTGCTTGCCAGCATGTGCACGTGTATTCTAGGGGCTTAGATAATTCCCACAACTATTTTTTTTGGGGGGGGTCCTCATTATGATTATAATAAAATGGGCCCCAAAAACCCTCTTCTAATTGCTAAGACCCCTATACTACCAAGACACAACCCAACCCCTCACCCATAAACCCTAATCCCTAACCCTCTAAACCCTAATCCTAAACCCTAATCCCTAAACCCCTAAACCCTAATCCCTAAACCCCTACACCCTAATCCCTAAACCCCTAAACCCTAATCCCTAAACCCCTAAACCCTCTAATCCCTACACCCAACTCGTGCTTTTCTTCCCGAGAACCGGACTTCGAGACCAAACCTGGGTACAAGTGCCTGATGTACGCAAAGGCATGGTGCACCTACCCGGAAGTGAGCCTCGGCATCACCTACCTTTGGTTAGTAGGGAACGAAAAGGGCCTTATAAAGGGGTCTATAAGGGTCCTTTGGTATAGGGGCCTTAATCATCCCATAACTTACCTTTGGTTAGTAGGGAATGGAGGAATGGGGTAATTACAATCATCTATAACTACTATTACTACCAATCTTCCATTCCCTACTAACCTAAGGTAAGATCAGCATGCAACAGCTTCAGCTTTCGGGCAGGGAGGAGGTTTCTTACTTCAACGCACTGCAATGTGCGCCAACTTTGGTTTTACAAGTTAAGTATGCCGCTCTAGCGTTCCTGGGACTCGACAGCGGGTTTTTTGCCGCTGCCACAGCCCTAGGAATCCCGGCGACAAGTATCACAAGAATGGAAAGGTGAAGTGCTGCACCAAAATCGATGAGCCGGAGGCAGGTTCGGTCACGGACGAAATCGTTCTTTGCCAGGGGGCCGCTGATCGCCCTGTGGTGAGGAAAATGAAAGCACTGAAGCCTTCAACGCTGGAACAGAGTCCACATAGCTCGGAGGAACTTAGGACTGAGTAAGGTCATGCTATTATACGTGTCTTAAGTGGAGTTATAAGTAATCATAACTACAGTTACCCTACGCACAACCCTTGTTATTAAGTCCCCCGACCCTCCTAGTAAGCCCTATAAGCCCCATATGCTCCCTGTCTTTGCACCAGACTGAAGCTCTGCACAGGCGCCGAGGAAAAAGAATCCGATGGCTGCCGTTGTCGACGAGAACCCTCTGAAAACGGATGGTTTTGGAACGAAGGCCCAGTGGAATGTCGTGGATGAGGAAGCAGATTCCCAGCAGAAGGAGGACGAGGAGGAGGAAGGACCGGAAGAGATCACTCCGACAACCCCGGTGCCCAGGGATGAGGAGAAGATGGCCTTCTGCGGAGAGTTTGAGTTTCGGTCGGAAACGTTCATGCGTCGCGGCAAGCCCGTGACTGTTTGCCGGAACAAAGACACTGGCCGCTTCGCCAAGGCGCTCTGTTGCAAGTGATATAGGGGCCTAAATACATTTTCAACACTGTTGTGGGGTTCCTCATAAATATGGTAAGTATAGGCGGTTTTACCTCAAGACCCTGTGCTAATGATTAAGGCCCCTATAGTAAGCAAGTCCTTACGATGGGAACACGGTTGTCGCAGAGCGAGCCGATGTTTCCATGACTTCCAGACGTTCTCAGACGCGGGCAAGAAAGCTTGCAGTGCAGCTTCGCTGCTTCGACGAAAGCTGTGCCACGGTGGCCTCACGAATAGTTCATGAATAATAACCCCAGTCACAGAAATAAGGCCTCCATTTGAGCATGAGCTTCATGCTGGTTTTGTATGGACAGGACGCGCAAGGTTTTCATTTCTGGGATACGGAGTAGGTGAGGTGCTTACTGAAGTTGTGCAGCATGCTTGAGTTTACACCAGTACAGCTGAAAGCACCCTCGACCCCAACACATCTCAATAAATGACATGCACACCATGATGCTTCAGGCAGCAGCAGCAGTTGCGCAAGCTGCGCATGCGGCCACTGGGCTCAGCTCTTCAAGAATTAGGTAATTAGGGTTAGGGTTACAAGTTGTCATTATGCATGTACGTGCATATCCATATCATCCATATCCTCTGTTGTCAAAACATTATACATTACTTATGATTATGTGCTGTTTGTGCATGAGTCTTTACAGTGACATATACCCCTGTACTTGTGCCAAGAGCCTTAGATGGTATGGTCCTTGTGCCCGAAAGCGGGAACAAGTGAATCCCAAGAGCCTTCGGGCTTATGTAGAAGGCAGACTGTTTTAAACATAATTCCTTAGGCTTCCTTCCTATGGTATACCAAAACATACCCCAAAACCCTAGCCCAACTATAAAGACCCCCATAGTAGAGCTTGGTGTGATGTCGTTCTTGCTTGCTCGAGCATAGAGCTTGAGTAGTCGAGTTTACTCCTGTTGCACATTTCCGGGCTTCTGGTTCCCCTTTTGCAGTTTTTGATTACACCACTCCTTATTCCAGGATCCGAAACCATGAAAATGGTTATCCACACTTTTTGCTACTTTGGAGAGTAAGGTAGGGGTTTTTGGGGCTCAAACGTTTTGCGGTTTTTGGGTGAAATGGTCGGCTTCGGGGCGCGATGGCTTGGGGACCTCAGTGCATCTCGGAACACGGTTGATGAGGGTTTAGGGTTGATAGGGGTTTAGGGTTTTTTTAGGGGTGTACGTGGTTAGGGTTCGCATTTTGCGTCGTATAGGAGCTATGAAGAGTGTACGGCAGAAGGCGTCTCGGTTGTCTTGCAGGTCTGGCGCTCCGCGTGGTTTATGATTCAAGACTTAAACCGTCTCACAACAACTCATCAAACGAAAGCTGAACTCTAAAGCCTACCCGTCACCCCAAACCCTACAACATAATAGATTATGACCTTTTGTTTAAAGGGTAGAACCCTTCAAACGGCAGGTTTGGGGATCCCCAGGTAAGCCTTAGGGCTCTCTGGACTCTTGCAGCCCGAGGCTCACGCCCAGCATCAGGTCCAGGCACACCGCTTCGCTCAGGCGCAGGCGACAGCACCGCACCCTCACACTTTTTGATTGTATATATGTACATATGGATGGATGGAGGGAGGGAGGGAGGATGGATGGATGGATGGATGGATGCATGCGTTCATGGATGGATGGATGATGATGGATGGATGGATGGATGGATGGATGGATGGATGTGTTCATGGATGGATGGATGAATGGATGGATGGATGGATGGATGCATGGGTTCATGGATGGATGAATGGATGGATGGATGGATGCATCATGCATGGGTGTACATACACATCAACATCACCAAATATATTCTACACATGCATATGTCGATGCAGGTAGCCAGTTTACTGACTGTTGTCGATATTACTCTTGTGCATCGTGTAAGTGTTATTGTTACCGGCGAAACCCTTAACATATCATGAATCCACATTCGTAAGGTTCCCATTTCTCAGTGGTTGTACCCCCCTCATGTTGTTTTCACTGGATTGGGTGAACATTTTACTGTAGGGGCCGACACTGCGCCTGAATGGTTGAAATTAGCATGCCTGCCTTAAAATAGCATGATCTACCCCCCCCCCCCCCCCCCCCAGCACAAACCCTAATTCTACGAGTTGAGGCCAGGCCCCTGTCCCTGTTTCACATTATGTCGGTGCCAACAATCTGGGGTGGGGGATTTTAACTTTGTATAAATCTGACAGGGAATCGGAACTGGAATAGCGCATCCCAAGAAAGCTTCGATCCCTACACCCATTCCACGCAAGCCAAAAATCATGAAATGGGGGCTGCAGATCTAGAGCCATCTGAACATTATATAAAGGACGGCCGGACTTCGCAAGGAGCCCTGTGCCGAAATTCGTGAATCTCCAAATCCGACCAGCGACTCTGCTCTGAACTTCTCCAGGCTGCGCAGGCACAGGCAGCCGCCCAGGCCTGTGCTGATGAACTTTTCCTGGCCGCACCATGCAATTACCAGCATAAGCACAAGGTGGGTGTATATGTATATATGTGTATATATATACATATATATATATATATATATATGCACCCTGAACCCTATAATGACTGCCCGAATTAAACCCATGTATATATATATATATATATAAGCCTTAAACTCTAAGCCCTAAGACGGCCCTGAACCGTAAGAGGAGGCAGTAAGAGCTCCCTTGGCACTGCCACGACGGAGGCGGCCCCGCAAGGCTTTGGTCAGGCGCCGCCTCCGCCGATGCAGGCAGGGCTTCAATATCCCTTCAACGGTTTAGGGTTTAAGAGTTTAGGGTTTGAGGGTTTAGGGTTCAGGGTTTAAGGGTTCAGGGTTTAGGATTAAGAGTTTAGGGCTTAGGGTTTAGGGTTTAGGCTTTAAGGGTTTAGGGTTTAAGGGAATTTCTAGGGTTTAAGGGATCTATAGGGTTTAGAGCTTAGGGTTCCCAGAGCCTCCAAAACCTCCTAAGGAATATACCTTAAATCATTATGGATCCTACTATGCTTTGAAGGTATATTCCTTAGTTAAGGGGTTTTGGAGGCTCTTCGGGCTGGTTCGCAGCATTTCGGGATTAGAGTTTAGGGCTTTAGAGTTTAGGGGTTTAGGGCTAAGGGATACAGACTTTCCGACGAGTTGCTCGGGGTAGTACTCACTGTTTAGGGTTTTGGGTTTAGGAATTCAGAGAAGACGACTGGCAGAAATAATCAAAGCTTCAGCTTTCCACTGGAAATCTACACCAGGCTATAGTAGAAGCCAGAAAGTTGGAATATGGCCTTGGGAGGATTAGTGCTGGTATCCCTTATACTTTACCTTAAGTGTATGAGGACAACTTTCTGGCTTCTACTAATATAAGACTTTATCAACCTCCGCAGGCTTCGAAGCAATATGAATGACCTGCTTAGACCCCCAACTACCCCCTAATCTACCCTTAATACCCACTACTAGGAGCCATAAGGGTCCATTCTACGCACTGTTAAGGACCATAAGGGCTCCATTATACCCACTATGAAGGGCGGGCCATCAAGGCTCCGTTAAGGGGCCAGTGGGGAGGGTCCTGGTGCTTCTTAGAATCACTCATAGGGACCCTTAATCGGGGTAAGGGGGTGGCGGGGTCGGGGGCTCTATAGTTAAATGGGCCTTAATAGAGAATCACAAGGCGAGCTTTTGCCTACACTTTTTTGAGCTGAGAGCTGCCTTAAGAGACTCCAAAATTCCTCTAAACTAAGGAATTCCTAGGGTTAGGGCTCCTTTAGGGGATCCTTCAAGGGATCTATCGCGTTTAGGGTACCCAGAGCCTCCAAAACCTCTTAAGGATATACCTAAAATCATTATGGGTCCTACTATATGTTAAGGTATATTCCTTAATTCAGGGGTTTTGGAGTCTCTCTGTGCCTTACACTATAAGTGGAGGCCCGACTAGACGACTACTTAGAGGCCCAGGGGACTTAGTAACGGTTTTAATTGGGGTATCTCCATGTAGTAATGCAGGTATCTATAACCTACTTACAAAGTCGCAAGCGCCCCTACCTAACCCTAACCCCCACCCTTCTAGAAACCTTACAGATTCATTTTCAGGAACTCTTTCGGGAACCCTACTACTTACTATGTAAGTCCCCTGGGCCTCTAAGTAGGCTCCGTTACATTCGACAAGCCAACCGAGCTTCGTCAGGAGCCTCCACCCGCCGCACCTCCACAGGCCATGGAGTTTCTTTGAGTGTTCAACAGTTTGCGTTTTGGGGTAGGTTTTTTGTTTGGGGTTCAGGCTTCTTGGGGGTTGAGGTTCAGAGGTGAAGGAGTTTGGGGCATGGGCATGTGCCCAAGCCATAACTGAAAACCCGAAGCCACGGCGCATGGAGAGTTGCGATGAAAACTGTCAGAAATACGGCCAAGCGATTCAGTGTTATGATATTATGTGATTCCCTCTGTGAAGAGCCTAAGTCATATCGGGGGTCATACTGCATTCAAGGGAGTCTGCCGGCCAA
This sequence comes from Symbiodinium sp. CCMP2592, assembly GCA_905221615.1. NCBI lineage: Eukaryota > Dinophyceae > Suessiales > Symbiodiniaceae > Symbiodinium > Symbiodinium sp. CCMP2592. Next base: position 14,546 of record CAJNDT010002757.1, on the reverse strand, counting down.
TTGAGGAAGCCAGAGCCATGATGGAAGACTGTGCCCCAAACTCTCAAGCCCAAATCCCCCCAAACAGACCGAAACCTGAAGCCCCCAAAAAGCCCAAACTCGAAGCCTACACCAAAACCCAAGACCCACAATCCACCAACTCAAGGCCTAATTATTCCCGAGCCCTATTCCCTGCTTGTCATGCAGGCAGCACCTGCCCAACCCAAGGCGAAGGCCCGCAATCGTGGAAGATTTTACATGAGGGTGTGCTTTCGAGTTTGGAACTTAGAGTTTAGGGTTTAGGGCCAAGTGGTCTGGGGCTTGTGGTAAACAGTTTTTCGCAGATGCCATCTACTTGTCAATAGACCACCCGCTCCCCCAAAAAATCATTCCCACCCCATTCACACCCCCTTCCTCTTATATCATATGCCATCGATTTGTCAAGGTTTTAGACCTGCCCAGACGACGTATATCGTCCAGCGAAAGAAGATGGCACATATCATACTTTCTACGCATGCCATCTATTCCTAAAGCCCTATAGACAGTTGACAGCTTCTCAGTACCTTCGATCTCGAGACCTTATGGGAGTTTCCGACAATTAGGGTACCGTATTTTGGTGCCCTTATAATAAGGGTCCTACTATTTAGGTTACTATATTAGGGTCCCCTATTTTCGGGAACCCCATATAAGTGACTCGCAGCGGCGCCTTGATGGCTCAGAGCTGCTCAAAGTGGTGGATACCTTTGTGGGATACTACAATACTATAACACTATAATATTATAATACCATAATACTATAATGCTATAATACTATAGCTATAGTCCCTGTATAGTTTCAAAAGCACCCGTAAGTATTGCAGGGCTTTCCGAAAAACGCATGGAAACGTTAAAAGTCGCCTTTATGACTTGCAGCTCTACAGCGAGGGACATTCTCGGAAAAAACATGGAAACCTGTACATGGGCATTTTGAATTCTTTGAGGTGGCGTGTTTACAGACATGTTGTCTTTAGGCAAAAGTAGAACTGATGATATCAGGTTTGTCCAAAGCAATATGTGCATGCAGGCATTTGCAGTCTGGATCTCTGCTTCAGACCATGCCGTACCAGAAAAATATGTTTCTCCCCCTCCCCTTTAGAGCAGGAACGTCAGGGACCCATCAAACTTGAGCTCTCATGCATCAGCAGGGAGTTCCGCGGCGAGGTCTAGGTCCAGGTAGCGAACCCGTTAGATCACGCCGCGAGCACGGAGAAATGACGCCTGCGAAACGCTCAAACCCTATCTGGTCTGAGAGGCAATTCCGACCGGCGCAGCCAACGGAGTTGGCGAGAGCCTCGGGAGGAGAGATCGTCACAGACCCTCGGTTCGCGGATACAGGAATTTTGGGAAAACGAACACGGTACACGAGTGTGTATCCATGTACTTCTGTATGTCTGTGTGTTTGCCTGCCTGGCTGCCTTGGCGGCGTGGGCTTCTGTCCTTGTCCGTACGTATGTACTTTATGCACATGCATGGATAACTTCGCCTGCTGTCTACTGCCTCATTTTGTTGGACGTTCTGTGTTTGAAGATCAGAGTGCTACTCTTGTTGCTGCAGCTCTTCATGTTTATGTTTGCATGGTGATGGATGAGATCGACTCTATGGCGCCTGCCGTAAGAAGCAGCTTTCCTCGTCTGTTTGTCGAATGCATGGTGTTTGTGTTGATGGTTCAATCATGTTCAATCCGTATCATGCCAAGTCGAATGATCAGGTATCGTTTCATGTCAGGATATACCATATCGTAACATGACCTTTCATGTCATATCTTATAAATCATATCATATCATATCACGTCATGTCATGTGTCATATCATTTCAGATCGTGTCATGTCACGAGACGGGCTGCTTCAGTAAATAATCAATCCTATGTTAAGCCCCTGTGCCGTGTGACAGGCGTCGTAGTTGCGGCATTTTCACCAGTGCTACTTGCAATCTACTACTTCCCGCCTAAGAGCCTCATCAGGCCGTCAGTGCGACTAGCGTGTGGCCAAAACTATAGTTCAAGCGTTTCCAAACAGAATGCGCAAACCAAAAGCATGCCTTTCAACTCCAAGACGAAGCCTGTTTCGTGTGGCAGGCGCGGTAGAGTCGATGTCAACGTCCGGTTCGAAGGGCACAGTTATCCCGCCATGAGGTAGTTTGTGATGCACAACACATGTAGACACTGTGTCACCAGATAAGCAAATAAGTGGATCAGTATAAGCACATTAATCAAAAGATAAATCGATGGCAAATACCTTTATGTATGTACATAGATACATACGTACAGACAGACAGACAGACAGACAGACAGACAGACAGACAGACAGACAGACAGACAGACAGACAGAGACAGACAACGACAGACGGACAGATACAGACAGACAGACGGACAGACAGACAGACAGAGAGACAGACAGACAGAGACAGACAGACATACACAGACTGCAAACCTGCATGCAAAAACATACATATACACGCATGCGTACATACGTCCCTACGTACATGCGTACATACGTGTACAGACATACGTACAAACAGACATACATACATACATGCATGCATGCATACATATAACGAATAAGACTTGTATGTTTGTGTTGGCAATAGTAATGCCCACTTAATGTTTATCTAAGTCGCAAGACTCCACCATCTCCCTTCTCTTGCTAACCAAGGTGGGCCTCCCTTGCGGCCACCGCCCCATCAGCCGCCTCCACCGTGGCTTGGCTGAGATTTTTGGGCGTGCACTGTGTAGAGATTGTAGGGCTTACGGATGACAGTGTTTGGGGATGTTTGGGGTGTGGGGGTTAGAGATTCAATGATGTCGGTTTGAGTACATTTTCCTGGGGGCCACAACACTATGGAAAGTTGAAATTTGAAGCCTCGGCCCTCAATCCTGGGCGTAGGGTCTTTCATTGTACACCCCCAGAAGCTTTGCTTTCACCCAAACGATCCACCGACCGTACATTCTGGAGCTCTGTGTCCCACGAAAGCTTGTCGTCATTTGGAGTTGCGGATCTTCATGTTGTCAGCTTTGGGCACAATGTTTCGCTGTTTCTTCGAAGGCAAAATTTGTTCCGGTCTCTGTTTCGGCCGGTTTCGGCCTATTGCGTTTCCAAAGCGGAGGGAGATGGAGGGAGTTTGCGCGTTCGGCGGGCTGCGGAGTGAGAGGGCAGCAGTGGATGTGCGAAAGAGCTACACAGGTTCTGAAGTCACGTCTCCCAGTCTTAGTGGGCTTTGCAGGCAAAGACTTTCGAGTTTGGACCCTGATGTTTCAGCGGGTGCCTGTCGGGGCTTGCACGTGAAGTTGCAAACTTGATACTTGTTGCATTGCTTCCATAGCCAAGATCCCAAGATCATACGCGTGTCGCGTGTGACATATCTCGATTGAAATTAGGCTTGATCGCGCTCGTGGTTTTGGCATTACGTTGGTCGTTTTGTTTACCGCGCTTCGGACAGACTATTCATCTTCTCTCCTTATTGTTGTAAGTCCAATGTAATCCCCACATAATCACATAAGATGTGCCCCAAACCCTAAATCCTAAACCCCAAACCCTAAACCGAGTCAACATCTAAAACCCTGATAGAAGCCTCTATGGATTTTAAGGAACTCTCACTCAGGGGCCCAGGGAACTTAGTAAGTAGCTTGTAAGTATAGTGTTATAGGTCCCTTGAGGGCCACCAGGTATAGAAACCTTGTTCTAAATTTCTCAGGAGCTTAGATTACACCCTAAACCCTAATCCCTATAGGCCTTAAACCCTCAACCCCTAAAGCCTCAACCCTATAAGTCCTACGCCCTACAGTGAACCCCAAGAAGTTGGAACATGGATTTAGGATGATTGGTGCTAGGAATCCCTTTTCTTTACCCCAAAAGCATCAGGACCATAATGTTCCAACTTTCTGGCTTCTAACCCCTAAAACCCTAAACCCAAAAACCCTAAATCCTAAAACCCTAAACCCTAAAACCCTAAACCCTAAAACCCTAAACCCTAAAACCCTAAACCCTAAAACCCTAAACCCTAAAACCCTAAATCCTAAAACCCTAAACTAAGCGAGGGGCCGAAACCGTCGAACGACAGGCCCCGAGCGCTCTGGCCGAGGGCCTAACAGCCCGAGCGCCCCTACGAAAAGAGCGGGACGCGGAGAGGGGAGGGTAAAGCCTCCCCGGTCTGACCTGCACAGGTCAACGGTGTAAAGCCCATGGCAAACCCCAACGGGAAGTCTTCGAAATGAGGGACCGCCGTATCGGGACCACCTCTAGCGTAGCTATATAATAACCCCAAACCGTGGGCCATTTGCTCTGGTCCCCCTTTTTTGGGTTAGGATTTAGGATTTAGGGTTTAGGATTTAGGATTTAGGATTTAGGCTTTAGGGTTTAGGATTTAGGATTTAGGATTTAGGATTTAGGATTTAGGGTTTAGGATTTAGGATTTAGGATTTGGGGTTTAGGATTTAGGATTCAGGATTTAGGGTTTAGGATTTAGGATTTAGGATTTAGGGTTTAGGATTTAGGATTTAGGATTTAGGATTTAGGGTTTAGGTTTCAGGATTTAGGATTTAGGATGTAGCCTCCGGAAATTTGGATTTTTGCTGGTGATTTTCAAGTGACAAATTCTGTTCATAAAATGTGCCTTTTAGAGAAGGCCGGTTGCGAATCTCGAGGTCCCCTCCTTTCTGTTCTTGTGGCTGCTTTTAAGCTTCCGGATTTCAATATTTAGTCGCGCTTATCCTTTTCCGAAAAGGACAACCAGCTCTAAAATCTAGATTTAGGATTTTGGATTTAGGGTTTAGGCTCTAGGATTTAGGATTTAGGATTTAGGGTTTAAGCTTTAGGATTTAGGATTTAGGATGGGAAAAGGACAACCAGCTCTAAAATCTAGATTTAGGATTTAGGATTTAGGATTTAAGGTTTAGGATTTAGGATTTAGGATTTAAGGTTTAGGATTTAGGATTGAGGATTTAGGATTTAGGATTTAGCCTCCGGAAATTTGGATTTTTGCTGGTGATTTTCAGGTGACAAATTCTGTTCATAAAATGTGCCTTTTAGAGAAGGCCGGTTGCGAATCTCGAGGTCGCCTCCTTTCTTTTCGTGTGGCTGCTCTTAAGCTTCCGGTTTCCAATATTTAGGATTTAGGATTTAGGCTTTAGGGTTTAGGATTTAAGATTTAGGATTTAGGATTTAGGATTTAGGATTTAGGGTTTAGGATTTAGGATTTAAGATTTGGGGTTTAGGATTTAGGATTCAGGATTTAGGGTTTAGGATTTAGGATTTAGGATTTAGGGTTTAGGATTTAGGATTTAGGATTTAGGATTTAGGGTTTAGGTTTCAGGATTTAGGATTTAGGATGTAGCCTCCGGAAATTTGGATTTTTGCTGGTGATTTTCAAGTGACAAATTCTGTTCATAAAATGTGCCTTTTAGAGAAGGCCGGTTGCGAATCTCGAGGTCCCCTCCTTTCTTTTCTTGTGGCTGCTCTTAAGCTTCCGGATTTCAATATTTAGTCGCGCTTGTCCTTTTCCGACAAGGACAACCAGCTCTAAAATCTAGATTTAAGATTTAGGATTTAGGATTTAGGGTTTAGGCTCTAGGATTTAGGATTTAGGATTTAGGGTTTAAGCTTTAGGATTTAGGATTTAGGATTTAGGATAGGAAAAGGACAACCAGCTCTACAATCTAGATTTAGGATTTAGGATTTAGGATTTAAGGTTTAGGATTTAGGATTTAAGGTTTAGGATTTAGGATTGAGGATTTAGGATTTAGGATTTAGCCTCCGGAAATTTGGATTTTTGCTGGTGATTTTCAAGTGACAAATTCTGTTCATAAAATGTGCCTTCTAGAGAAGGCCGGTTGCGAATCTCGAGGTCCCCTCCTTTCTTTTCGTGTGGCTGCTCTTAAGCTTCCGGTTTTCAATATTTAGTCACGCTTGTCCTTTTCGGAAGAAGACAACCAGCTCTGCAATCTAGATTTCCCAAAGCTGTCAAACGATAAGCTTGAGCCATGCCGAAGGCCCGAAAAGGGCCGAGGCTACTCCCAGCCGTTGCTTAACTGGAACGTTCATGGGTGCAAAAATATAAAAGCCCTCCTTGATAGGGGGGTTGGGGGGTAGAAACCCTAAACCCTAAACCCTAATAGAGTATAGTTTGGGTGGCCGGGGTGGGTTTACAAGCAACGCGAGCGCGCGGCCCGGGGTGCTTCACACCCGAGCGCGCGACTTCGCCTGCCACACCCTAAAACCCTAAACCCTAAAACCCTAAACCCTAAAACCCTAAACCCTAAAACCCTAAACCCTAAAACCCTAAACCCTCTCTTTCAAATGAGTATTTAAATGTTGAGCCATGTTTTCGTTCGGGACCCCCCGGTGGTTCATTCGTTCGTATGGACCCCCCGGTGGTTCAGCTAGGTTTTCGTATGGACCCCCCGGTGGTTCAGCTAGGTTTTCGTATGGACCCCCGGTGGTTCAGCTAGGTTTTCGTATGGACCCCCGGTGGTTCAGCTAGGTTTTCGTATGGACCCCCCGGTGGTTCAGCTAGGTTTTCGTATGGACCCCCGGTGGTTCAGCTAGGTTTTCGTATGGACCCCCCGGTGGTTCAGCTAGGTTTTCGTATGGACCCCCCGGTGGTTCAGCTAGGTTTTCGTATGGACCCCCGGTGGTTCAGCTAGGTTTTCGTATGGACCCCCCGGTGGTTCAGCTAGGTTTTCGTATGGACCCCCCGGTGGTTCAGCTAGGTTTTCGTATGGACCCCCGGTGGTTCAGCTAGGTTTTCGTATGGACCCCCCGGTGGTTCAGCTAGGTTTTCGTATGGACCCCCCGGTGGTTCAGCTAGGTTTTCGTATGGACCCCCGGTGGTTCAGCTAGGTTTTCGTATGGACCCCCGGTGGTTCAGCTAGGTTTTCGTATGGACCCCCCGGTGGTTCAGCTAGGTTTTCGTATGGACCCCCCGGTGGTTCAGCTAGGTTTTCGTATGGACCCCCGGTGGTTCAGCTAGGTTTTCGTATGGACCCCCCGGTGGTTCAGCTAGGTTTTCGTATGGACCCCCCGGTGGTTCAGCTAGGTTTTCGTATGGACCCCCGGTGGTTCAGCTAGGTTTTCGTATGGACCCCCCGGTGGTTCAGCTAGGTTTTCGTATGGACCCCCCGGTGGTTCAGCTAGGTTTTCGTATGGACCCCCGGTGGTTCAGCTAGGTTTTCGTATGGACCCCCCGGTGGTTCAGCTAGGTTTTCGTATGGACCCCCCGGTGGTTCAGCTAGGTTTTCGTATGGACCCCCGGTGGTTCAGCTAGGTTTTCGTATGGACCCCCCGGTGGTTCAGCTAGGTTTTCGTATGGACCCCCCGGTGGTTCAGCTAGGTTTTCGTATGGACCCCCGGTGGTTCAGCTAGGTTTTCGTATGGACCCCCCGGTGGTTCAGCTAGGTTTTCGTATGGACCCCCCGGTGGTTCAGCTAGGTTTTCGTATGGACCCCCGGTGGTTCAGCTAGGTTTTCGTATGGACCCCCCGGTGGTTCAGCTAGGTTTTCGTATGGACCCCCCGGTGGTTCAGCTAGGTTTTCGTATGGACCCCCGGTGGTTCAGCTAGGTTTTCGTATGGACCCCCCGGTGGTTCAGCTAGGTTTTCGTATGGACCCCCCGGTGGTTCAGCTAGGTTTTCGTATGGACCCCCGGTGGTTCAGCTAGGTTTTCGTATGGACCCCCCGGTGGTTCAGCTAGGTTTTCGTATGGACCCCCGGTGGTTCAGCTAGGTTTTCGTATGGACCCCCCGGTGGTTCAGCTAGGTTTTCGTATGGACCCCCCGGTGGTTCAGCTAGGTTTTCGTATGGACCCCCCGGTGGTTCAGCTAGGTTTTCGTATGGACCCCCGGTGGTTCAGCTAGGTTTTCGTATGGACCCCCCGGTGGTTCAGCTAGGTTTTCGTATGGACCCCCCGGTGGTTCAGCTAGGTTTTCGTATGGTTCAGCTAGGTTTTCGTATGGACCCCCCAAATGTTCACCTTGTATTTTCTAGGTTTTAGGGTTTAGGGCCTAGGGTTTGGGCTTTAGGGTTTAGGGCCTAGGGTTTGGCCTTTAGGGTTTAGGGCCTAGGGTTTGGGCTTTAGGGTTTAGGGCCTTGGGTTTGGGCTTTAGGGTTTAGGGCCTAGGGTTTGGGCTTTAGGGTTTAGGGCCTAGGGTTTGGGCTTTAGTGTGTCATGCTTCTTTCTGTAAGGCGGAAAAGATGACACATTTCCGACCTGAAATGTGTCATGCTTCTTGTCTGTAAGGCGGAAAAGATGACACATTTCCGGCCTGAAATGTGTCATGCTTCTTTCTGTACTGCAGCAATAGAAACATAAGTATGCCTGGAAATCGAGGCGTAGGGTTTGAGGTTTGATGTCGTTTAAGGGTAACGAAAAAACTTTCTAACTCTTATGTTTTGGGATTCTTTGGGTGGGTGGGTATTCTTCCAAGTTCTTACTAGCGAACTTGACTAGAGACTGCTCGACCAGCTGCTGAACCCGCTGCTGAACCCTAAACCCTAAACCCTAAACCCTAAACCCTAAACCCTAAACCCTAAACCCTAAACCCCTAAACCCAAAACCCTAAACCCTAAACCCTAAACCCTAAAACCCTAAACCCTCTAAAACCTAAACCCTAAACCCTAAACCTAAAACCCGAAATCCTAAAACCCTAAACCCTAAAACCCTAAAACCCTAAAACCCTAAACCCTAAAACCCTAAATCCTTAAAACCCTAAACCTAAAACCCTAAACCTAAAAACCCTAAACCCTAAACCCGAAAACCCTAAATCCAAAACCCTAAACCCTAAAACCCTAAATCCTAAAACCCCCCTAAAAACCTAAACCCTAAACTAAGCGAGGGGCCGAAACCGTCGAACGACAGGCCCCGAGCGCTCTGGCCGAGGGCCTAACAGCCCGAGCGCCCCTACGAAAAGAGCGGGACGCGGAGAGGGGAGGGTAAAGCCTCCCCGGTCTGACCTGCCCAGGTCAACGGTGTAAAGCCCATGGCAAACCCCAACGGGAAGCCTTCGAAATGAGGGACCGCCGTATCGGGACCACCTCTAGCGTAGCTATATAATAACCCCAAACCGTGGGCCATTTGCTCTGGTCCCCCTTTTTTGGGTTAGGATTTAGGATTTAGGGTTTAGGATTTAGGATTTAGGATTTAGGCTTTAAGGTTTAGGATTTAGGATTTAGGATTTAGGATTTAGGATTTAGGGTTTAGGATTTAGGATTTGGGATTTGGGGTTTAGGATTTAGGATTCTGGATTTAGGGTTTAGGATTTAGGATTTAGGATTTAGGATTTAGGGTTTAGGATTTAGGATTTGGGATTTAGGGTTTAGGATTTAGGATTTAGGATTTAGGATTTAGGATTTAGCCTCCTGAAATTTGGATTTTTGCTGGTGATTTTCAAGTGACAAATTCTGTTCATAAAATGTGCCTTTTAGAGAAGGCCGGTTGCGAATCTCGAGGTCCCCTCCTTTCTTTTCTTGTGGCTGCTCTTAAGCTTCCGGATTTCAATATTTAGTCGCGCTTGTCTTTTTCCGAAAAGGACAACCAGCTCTAAAATCTAGATTTAGGATTTAGGATTTAAGGTTTAGGCTCTAGGATTTAGGATTTAGGGTTTAGGATTTAGGATTTAGGATTTAGGATTTAGGGTTTAGGATTTAGGATTTAGGATTTAGGATTTAGGGTTTAGGATTTAGGATTTAGGATTTAAGGTTTAGGATTTAGGATTTAGGATTTAGCCTCCGGAAATTTGGATTTTTGCTGGTGATTTTCAAGTGGCAAATTCTGTTCATAAAATGTGCCTTTTAGAGAAGGCCGGTTGGGAATCTCGAGGTTCCCTTCTTTCTTTTCTTGTGGCTGCTCTTAAGCTTCCGGATTTCAATATTTAATCGCGCTTGTCTTTTTCCGAAAAGGACAACCAGCTCTAAAATCTAGATTTAGGATTTAGGATTTAAGGTTTAGGCTCTAGGATTTAGGATTTAGGGTTTAAGCTTTAGGATTTAGGATTTAGGATGGGAAAAGGACAACCAGCTCTAAAATCTAGATTTAGGATTTAGGATTTAAGGTTTAGGATTTAGGATTTAGGATTTAAGGTTTAGGATTTAGGATTGAGGATTTAGGATTTAGCCTCGGGAAATTTGGATTCTTGCTGGTGATTTTTCAGGTGACAAATTCTGTTCATAAAATGTGCCTTTTAGAGAAGGCCGGTTGCGAATCTCGAGGTCCCCTCCTTTCTTTTCGTGTGGCTGCTCTTAAGCTTCCGGTTTTCAATATTTAGTCACGCTTGTCCTTTTCGGAAGAAGACAACCAGCTCTGCAATCTAGATTTCCCAAAGCTGTCAAACGATAAGCTTGAAGGGCCGTGCCGGCCCTGCCATGCCGAAGGCCCGAAAAGGGCCGAGGCTACTCACAGCCGTTGCTTAACTGGAACGTTCATGGGTGCAAAAATACAAAAGCCCTCCTTGATAGGGGGGTTGGGGGGTAGAAACCCTAAACCCTAATAGAGTATAGTTTGGGTGGCCGGGGTGGGTTTACAAGCAACGCGAGCGCGCGGCCCGGGGTGCTTCACACCCGAGCGCGCGACTTCGCCTGCCACACCCTAAACCCTAAACCCTAAACCCTAAACCCTAAACCCTAAACCCTAAACCCTAAACCCTAAACCCTAAACCCTAAACCCTAAACCCTAAACCCTAAACCCTAAACCCTAAAACCTAAACCCTAAAAACCCTCAATCACTAAAAACCCTAAACCCTAAAAACCCTAAATCCTAAAACCCCTAACCCTAAAAACCATAAAATCCTAAAACCCTAAACCCTAAACCCAAACCCTAAAAACCTAACACCCTAAAAACCTAAATCCTAAACCTAAACCCGAAAACCTAAATCCTAAAACCATAAAATAAACCTAAACCCTAAAAACCTACAACCCCTTAAAACCTAAACCACAAAACACACACAACTAAAACCCAGGTCAAAAACCAAACTATAAACACAACACCCTAAAAAATAACACCTAAAAAACACCATCAAGGGGCACGAAAAAAAACTAGAATCACGCAACAAAGAACAAAGACACAACCGAGCGCTCTGGCCGAGGGCCTAACAGCCCGAGCGCCCCTACGAAAAGAGCGGGACGCGGAGAGGGGAGGGTAAAGCCTCCCCGGTCTGACCTGCACAGGTCAACGGTGTAAAGCCCATGGCAGACCCCAACGGGAAGTCTTCGAAACGAGGGACCGCCGTATCGGGACCACCTCTGGCGTAGCTATATAATAACCCCAAACCGTGGGCCATTTGCTCTGGTCGGGGTGTTTTGGGTTAGGATTTAGGATTTAGGATTTAGGATTTAGGATTTAGGGTTTAGGATTTAGGATTTAGGATTTAAGGTTTAGGATTTAGGGTTTAGGATTTAGCATTTAGGGTTTAGGATTTAGGATTTAGCCTCCGGAAATTTGGATTTTTGCTTGTGATTTTTGAATGACAAATTCTGTTCATAAAATGTGCCTTTTAGACAAGGCCGGTTGCGAATCTCGAGGTCCCCTCCTTTCTTTTCGTGTGGCTGCTCTTAAGCTTCCGGATTTCAATATTTAATCCAGGATTTAGGATTTAGGATGTAGGATTTAGGTTTTAAGGTTTAGTATTTAGGATTTAGGATTTAGGATTTAAGGTTTAGGATTTAGGATTTAGGATTTAGGGTTTAGGATTTAGGATTTAGGATTTAGGTTTTAGGGTTTAGGATTTAGGATTTAGGTTTTAGGGTTTAGGATTTAGGATTTAGGATTTAGGATTTAGGGTTTAGGATTTAGGATTTAAGGTTTAGGATTTAGGATTAAAGATTTAGCCTCCGGAAATTTGGATTTTTGCTGGTGATTTTGAAGTGACAAATTCTGTTCATAAAATGTGCCTTTTAGACAAGGCCGGTTGCGAATCTCGAGGTCCCCTCCTTTCTTTTCGTGTGGCTGCTCTTAAGCTTCCGGATTTCAATATTTAATCTAGGATTCTAGGATTTAGGATTTAAGATTTAGGTTTTAGGGTCTAGGATTTAGGATTTAGGATTTAGGGTTTAGGATTTAGGATTTAGGATTTAGGGTTTAGGATTTAGGATTTAGGAATTTAGCAAACGATAAAGTTAAAGGGCCGAGCCGGCCCTGCCATGCCGAAGGCCCGAAAAGGGCCGAGGCTACTCCCAGCACTTGCTTAAACCACAACTTCAACAACTGGAACGTTCATGGGTGCAAAAATAAGGATTTCTTGGATTTCCGGTTTCCAAAGCTGTCAAACGATAAGCTTGAAGGGCCGAGCCGGCCCTGCCATGCCGAAGGCCCGAAAAGGGCCGAGGCTACTCCCAGCACTTGCTTAAACCACAAATTCAACAACTGGAACGTTCATGGGTGCAAAAATATAAAAGCCCCCCTTGATAGGGGGGTTGGGGTGTAGAAACCCTAAACCCTAATAGAGTATAGTTTGGGTGGCCGGGGTGGGTTTACAAGCAACGCGAGCGCGCGGCCCGGGGTGCTTCACACCCGAGCGCGCGACTTCGCCTGCCACACCCTAAACCCTAAAACCCTAAACCCTAAAACCCTAAACCCTAAAACCCTAAACCCTAAAACCCTAAACCCTAAAACCCTAAACCCTAAAACCCTAAACCCTAAAACCCTAAACCCTAAAACCCTAAATCCTAAAACCCTAAACCCTAAAACCCTAAATCCTAAAACCCTAAATCCTAAAACCCTAAACCCTAAAACCCTAAACCCTAAAACCCTAAATCCTAAAACCCTAAACCCTAAAACCCTAAAACCGTACACCCTACATCTCCCGTTTTTTGGACTGATGCCGAGGCAGTGAGGTTCTCGGACGTCCAGCGAGGCCCTTTCTCTGGGACTCTAGGGGGGGGGGTTTGGGATTTCAGGTTTTTAGGGTTTAGGGGCTCAGACAGGGTTTAGGGTTCAGGCTTGAGGGGTTGGGGGTTTTGGGGTTTGGGGTTTAGGGTTTCGAGGTTAGGACCTTGGGGCTTCAAGGTTCTACGGTTCAGGGGTTGAGGGTTTACGGTTCCAGGGATTTAGAGGTAGGAGACTCTACTTCCTTAAATAGGCAATGTCAGGTCCTTATTATGGGCATTAAGGCCCCCTACCCCCCTACTTAAAGGAAGGACCCCTGGCCATACCCGCCCCCCTACTTAAAGGATCACTGTGTTTTGTAGGGCCGGTGCTCGTGAGTTCTCGAGGCCCGACAGCCTCGGCCTCGGCTTCGACCATACGCCAACAAAATGGCAAAAAGTCGCCGAGGTCCTTTAAAAAAACTGCCTGGTAGTTAAACAAAGCTGCCTCAAAACTTGAAGCCTGAAGCCCGAAAGGCAAGATCATTAATAACATATCAACGAGCAAGCAGCACTTGAGCTGATCCCTGCCTGCCCTTTTTCCGATGACGGCGGAGTGCTAGCTGCCGGACAAGTCTGAGTCTTGTAGGAAGGCTTACAGTCACAGGCATCATGTTTCTGCTTGACACAGCCGTACCAGAGCATTCAGAAGTTTGTCCAATCGTCAGGAATCATAAGTCGTTTAGAAATCTTGCTGTTGCCGAGATGTGAAAACTGAGTTTCCAGATATTCAGGTTTGACCAGATTCGCTGTGGGGACATGTGCCCACCGAAGAAGCCAAGCCAAGACGTGCTTGTTTGCTGTGTGCCCCAGGACTACTTCAAATCCCGATGCATTGAGCTGCCATAGTGACACATGCAATACACAGCGGATTTGCAAGAAGGATGCTTGCCATGTCCAGAACCAACTCCAAAGCTTCGGCAGACCCAAACCTCTCAACTCGACACTTAATTTGCATGCCGCTGTGAGTCCTGGCCTTGCAGTGGCCCTTGCATTTGCAGCCCAGAGTAGCGGCGTCTGCTGAATGTATCTTGCCTGTAGTCTCGTCCTTGCAAATAGACACGACACAAAGAACCTGTTCCTGGATAGGCAGTTCTGGGGGTCCGTCGGCACTCATGACCCACACACACACACAGACGCATTCAAAAAGATGCACACAGACAGAGACACACACACACACATTTGTATACATATGTATATATATATATGTACATCTATATCTATCTACATATATATATATATATATATATATATACATAATATATATATGCATATGCATGCGCTCGCATGTGCGTGCTGTTCTAGGTGCTGAGGTTCCTGCGGTACGATCTTTCTGCTAGAATGACTTCCTCCAAAGGGTAGGTTTTGCAGATCCAACGCTGCAAGCCCTCATTCCAGCAGCAGCAGGATCTAGAGTATGAGTGCATGTGGCATGTCCTTTGAGTCGTACTCGAGTTGCGAGTTTTGTTAATTTATGCCGTATGTTGTATGCGAAAGTGGTCATCATTCCAGCAGATGCCGAACCTATTCATAGCTTTATTGCACGCTTCCAACGTTCAGCTGGCTCACTGCCGGAAAACAGCTTGACAGTACAACATCTTTTGGAGTCGCATGGGCATCCGGCGTGGGCCTGCAGACATTGCCAAGACCCCCGCACCCTAACCCCAATAAACCCATACTATAGG
>CAJNDT010002756.1:0-28391 GCA_905221615.1 Symbiodinium sp. CCMP2592 | reverse complement strand
GAGAGAGAGAGAGAGAGAGAGAGAGAGAGAGAGAGAGGATGGGATTATAAGAGGCGAACAGAGGTGTAGTGTCTGCGCAGAGTCTCCAGCATTCTCCTGGGGCTTCACCAGCTTCTCCACTTAATCCTTAGGGCAACGCCGCGGGTGGCGGCCCTGTGCACAGTGAGTCGAATCGGGCTATGTCGCTTCCCTTGAGTTTTCTGATCGATGACTCTGTCACTTCTTTCACGGCGGAATCGGATGCGCGCACGGGGCAACCAACCCTCTCGGCCCGCTTTAGCATGGTCTTGAAAATGGAGATTCCTGCATTGGTGGAGCTGCTATCCAAGACGGCAGCGGCGGAGAAATCCCTGAACAAGTCCGCAAATCGAATTGCGTCAAGCTGTGGATCCCCTGAGACGGATGAGACCCGTCCGCCTATAAGGCTGAAACCGTCCTGTCCCCCAACGGCAAAAGTGATGGTGGACGAGTTTTCCAAATGGCCGACGCTCAGGGTACAGACCCACTTCAACTTGGATATGGACATGGCCGGACTTGTTGAGCTGCTCGCCCGCTTGGCAGGACTCACCGGGCAGCCGGAGAAAGCATCCTCTCCCGGGCTGACAGGCAAGACAAGGTCTGTCGGTGATGCGAGCAAGGCCAAGTCTCGTGATTATTGGAAAGATCGCCACGCTAAAAGGTTGACATTTTGGGAGCAGCCCATTCAGGAATTTCATGCGGAACTTCATGCGAAGTATCACCAGGACTACAAGTGGAGCAGTGCGGAGTTCGAGGGCGAGCAGCCTGTCTTTGTCATGTCTCGAGAGCAACAGTCCACATGCCGGGATTTGGTCTTCGATCCGCTCGAACTGCCTGAACGTCAAAGAGTGACTCATGCGAACTACAAGGAGGCGGACTCGAAGCGTTTTCCACAGCCTGAAGAGGAGCAAATGCAAGGTGGCGCGGTTGAGATAGGCTTGCATTCGCTTGGTTCTGCGAGTGCTAAAGACCAGGGGGTGGATTCCGAGAAGAACAGGGGTTCGATGATTTGCAGGAGACCCCGCGAACGCGAAGAGGGAAGGCTCTATCCTTCGAGTCCTGGTTGCAAACAACAGTAATTTTGCTCATCGCATGCTTGCCGCCGAATGGACGCCGTCTTGCGAAAGTTCGGTGGCGCTGCGGCCGGCCGTCGAATGGACGCTGTCTTGCGAAAGTTCGGCGGGGCAGGGCTGTTGGCTTCGTTTCACCGACGCGAAATGTTCGGCGACGCACAGTCAGGCATATGTGTGTGCAAGGGAAGCTTTCCGTCAGCTTGATAGTGGAGTCGGCAATTCCAGGCGGAGCCTTGTTGGGATTCCGGATCCCCCCCCCCCGTCCCCTTCTCACTACTGCTTGCCAACACCCCAGAGGTCTTTCTGCCCTCCAATCGAAGCTTCGAATGGAAAGGCCGGGGGTTCGGGCAGCGGGGGTTTAGGACTTAGACCAGCCTCCACCAGAGGCATTGGGGCTGGGTGCTGCGGTGTGTTCGTCCGGGCTTATGAATTCAACTTATCGGAATTTGGTATTTGTGTTTGGTTGCTTCGTGGTTTGTATGATCGGGACCTCGTTGCTTTGGGGCTGGGGGGTCTCGGGAATTGTGGTATTCGGGCCAAATGCCCTGCGGTATGCTTTGGCATTTTGTTCGGGGCTTTGGGTGTAGAGGTTTAGTGCATGGGTGAATTTCGTCGGGTGCTTTACAGGGCCTTGCGATGGTTTGGCTAGGTGCTTGCCAGCAGAGACTAGGCGTGGTCGAATCAGCGTCCAATTGGTCCGGCTGAAGGAAACAGTCTTCGGTGGTTCGCTGTTTTTTCAGCGTGTCCGAAATCTGGCCGTGAGTTGGATTGGCTTATGGCGTTGCAGCTCTCGTAGAGACGTCGCTTCAATTGAGTGTGGAAGTGCTTGTCTTCGTGAGTGTGATATCCTAAGCGTTTGGTGGTGCCCGCTCTCTAGGCTCTGCCTAGGCCAGCCGCGGCAGGCGGCATCGGCAGCGCAGGGTGCCCGCGGAGGACGCGGTCTTGCGAATTGCACCTGCCTCCAGTGGGCGCTCCGGACATCTGGTCCAGTGTGAACAGCTTCCCGAAAACGTTACGAGACAGGCGTGGCATTCGGTCTCGGAACAATCGACGACTTCTGGCATTGCGAGCTTTACAAAGCTGTCAAACATCGTGGCGGTAAAGAGAGCACATCGTGCATGCGCAATTCGTGCCCCCAGCTAGACCTTAGATAACACCTCGTCTAAGCCCTACTGACTGAGCTGCGAAGGTTGCTTTAGCCGTACTTCTTTTAAGGCCGGCTCTAGACACGGTGGCATCCAACCTCCTCAACAGCCCGATCTTTGGGTTTTAGCCTGGACCCTCCTCCGCCTCATGCCAGCAATCTGCCACAGCGGCAACACAGGCTGTTTCGGCTGCCGGCTCGCTTATTTCAGGTTTAGCTCTGACTTAAGGTAATTTAAGTGGCCACCGTCGTGTTGCCAGCAGTGTTTATGTTCTTACTTGTTTTGGTATGTGTACAACAACCAAAACAGTAGAGGCCGCATCCCTGACCCTTAGTGTCTTCTCTCCTAGCATCTGGAATGCAGCTACTTCCCACACTTGAAGGCTCGAAGATCCCATAATTAATCTGATCGGGTATCTTTTGTGTTGGGGCTGAAGGTCGCTCTGATTTAGGGTAAGTGCAGTTGCAATCGTAGTTTTTCTCCAGCCGTGTTTATGCCCCGTTTGTTTTGTAGACAGAGTGTACAACAACAACCAAAACAGCAGAGGCCGCCTGCCCGACCCTTAGTTTCTTTTCCTGTAGCATGGGAATGCAGCTACTTCCCACATTTGAAGCATTTCAAGGCCTGAAGTCTCCTGCGCCCCCCCCCCCCCCGCTGGTAATGCGAACACCCCGGAATCCGATCAGGCATCTTCTGCGTTGCGGCCGAAGGTCGCGAACCCTGGTCTGGGTTGTGTGCGGTGAGTTGCATGTCGTCTTGCAAGCAGAAGGACTCTACGGGAAGGATCATCCGCGCCTTCGTGCGGGTACCTTATGTGGATGTATTCAGATCCTCGGCTGTCTCAGACCGGCATGTGTCGTATGATACTCTGCCCTGCACGTGATGTCAGTCTCGTGCAGCTTGGTTCAACATCAGCGGCATAGCAGCTTTGATCTGTTTGTGGGCTGTGCAGACGCCGTCTTGCGAAAGCACAGGGTGAGTAATGACAATTTCTGCCATGAATGAACTTCGTGTCTGCGTGGGCCTGACAGCCGATCAGTCGGATCGAGTCCTGGGCGGCGGGCAAGTGGGGGGTAGGCACGCTGCCGCAAGCCGCCGAATGGACGCTGTCTTGCGAAAGTTCGGCCGGCGCGGCGGAGCCCATTTCGTACGGTTATCACGGCGATGATAAAAAGCATATGCGTCTGCACACGAGCGAAATGCGTGTTTTCGTGTGGACGCTGTCTTGCGAAGTTCAGTTGCTGATCCTGATCCTGGTCGCGGCGCCGGCAGTTTGGAGGACGCTGTCTTGCGAAGTCCAGCTGCCGGCGCCAGCAACTTGGAGGACGCTGTCTTGCGAAGTTCAGTTGCTGATCCGGATCCTGGTCGCGGCGCCGGCAGGTCGGAGGACGCTGTCTTGCGATCAGGCATCTTCTACGTCGTGGCCGAAGGTTGCGAAGCCAGGTCTGGGTTGTGTGCGGTGTTGTGCTCTTAACAGAAACGATCGTCGAGAAACTCGCATGTCGTCTTGCAAGCTGAAGGACTCTACGGGAAGCATCATCCGCGCCTTCGTGCGGGGACCTTATGTGGATGTATGCAGAGCCTCGGCTGTCTCAGACCGGCATGTGTCGTATGATACTCTGCCCTGCACGTGATGTCAGTCTCGCGCAGCTTGGTTCAACATCAGCGGCATAGCAGCTTTGATCTGGTTGTGGGCTGTGCAGACGCCGTCTTGCGAAAGCACAGGGTGAGTAATGACAATTTCTGCCATGAATGAACTTCGTGTCTTCGTGGGCCTGACAGCCGATCAGTCGGATCGAGTCCTGGGCGGAGGGCAAGTGGGGGGTACGCACAGGGGTCGCTAGCCGCCGAATGGACGCTGTCTTGCGAAAGTTCGGCCGGCGCGGCGGAGACCATTTCGTACGGTTAGCACGGCGATGATAAAAAGCATATGCGTCTGCACACGAGCGAAATGCGTGTTTTCGTGTGGACGCTGTCTTGCGAAGTTCAGTTGCTGATCCTGATCCTGGTCGCGGCGCCGGCAGTTTGGAGGACGCTGTCTTGCGAAGTCCAGCTGCCGGCGCCAGCAACGTGGAGGACGCTGTCTTGCGAAGTTCAGTTGCTGATCCGGATCCTGGTCGCGGCGCCGGCAGTTCGGAGGACGCTGTCTTGCGATCAGGCATCTTCTACGTCGTGGCCGAAGGTTGCGAAGCCAGGTCTGGGTTGTGTGCGGTGTTGTGCTCTTGACAGAAACGATCGTCGAGAAACTCGCATGTCGTCTTGCAAGCTGAAGGACTCTACGGGAAGCATCATCCGCGCCTTCGTGCGGGGACCTTATGTGGATGTATTCAGAGCCTCGGCTGTCTCAGACCGGCATGTGTCGTATGATACTCTGCCCTGCACGTGATGTCAGTCTCGAGCAGCTTGGTTCAACATCAGCGGCATAGCAGCTTTGATCTGTTTGTGGGCTGTGCAGACGCCGTCTTGCGAAAGCACAGGGTGAGTAATGGCAATTTCTGCCATGAATGAACTTCGTGTCTTCGTGGTCCTGACAGCCGATCAGTCGGATCGAGTCCTGGCCGGAGGGCAAGTGGCGGGTACGCACAGGGGTCGCTGGGGATTGCGTCCTGACGCAGTCACAGCGCCTCGGCGGTGATACATCACAGCGATAAGTGTTAAGGCATCGTTTCAGTTGCTGTCGTTCGGAGGCCATTCAACGCTGCGTGGAGAGCGACTTACATTCAGGGCAGGGAGGAGAGTGGACGCTTCATGGCGACCCGCATGCCGTGCGGGCCCATGAGATCACATTCACCGCGATCGGCTACATGACGCTGCTGGCATCTTGGAAAATCTCGTGAATTGCAGGGACACGACAGCATGCGCTTTTGTTTTGATCAGGATAAAGTGTCGCCAAGGAAATGCAACTGTTGGAGAAGACACATGAGCGGACCCGGTGGTATCGTCTCCACATGCCACTTCGTGCCGAATTGCGCTCCGAGGACGGGACACTGCTATATACCCTTTCCGAAGGGTGGCAGAGTGCCTGAGCCGCTGGTGGGGCTTGGTTTGCTGTTTTTTTAACGATCGAGTGCAGCTCCGGCTGCCGCAAGCCGCCGAATGGACGCTGTCTTGCGAAAGTTCGACCGGCGCGGCGGAGCCCATTTCGCATGGTTAGCACGACGACGATAAAAACATATGCGTCTGCACACGAGCGAAATGCGTGTTTTCGTGTGCTATGAGTGCAGTTCTCTGCACGAGGTCCAGAAGCTGCTGCCTCGGTGCGAGGAGAAGGCACAGCAGCCGATCCTATCTGTTGACGTGCAACTGTGGTGCTGTGTTTTGATACTACGATTTGGCTCATGTCGTGTTGTCAAGTATTCAATATTCTACTTGTGAGCTTCGACGTGTGTTATCGAGTCTGAGCAGTTTTATGTCGCTGCTCCACCTGTACACACTTCTGCAGTGTTTGGCCTGAACCGCCTTGATAACCTCCCCGTGCGGAGCAGTGGACGCTGTCTTGCGAAAGCTGCATTCTGCTCGTGGGCTATATATGCGGCGGCCTCGTCCTGGCAATGAAATCGTCAGAGAGCGTGTGGCTGCTTTGTGCAATCGTGGTGCCGAGCAAGGAGGCGGTCATCGTCCTCCGCCTCCACCCCCGCTTCATGGAATGCGGACCCATAAGAAAGAATTTATGGTGATGCTTCATCGTGACAGCAGAGAGAGTAAGATCGGACTGAAATATGTCACTCGCACCATGGAGGTGTTCGAAGTCGTACCAGATGGGGTTGTTGACACGCACAACGCACTCATGGAGTCGATGCCTTCCTCGTCGTCGTGCCGTGTGCGGCGGGTGCAGAAAGGGGATAAGATCGTTTCCGTGAACACCATCCACGCGACGGATCTCATGAAGGAGTTGCTGAAGACGGAACTCGAACTTATGATCGTATTTCAGCGACAGAGACGCACGTAGGAGTAGAGTTGACTAAAGGTCGTGCAGTCTTGTCCTCGTGCGGAGCAGTGGACGCTGTCTTGCGAAAGCTGCATTCCGACCGTGGGCTATATATGTTATATGTAGCCTCCCTGTGCGGAGCAGTGGACGCTGTCTTGCGAAAGCTGCACGTTCTGCTCGTGGGCGATATATGTAGCCTCTGCACGGAGCCGTGATTGGACCGACGGAGTGTGCAAAAGCTGCTGAGTGAGTGTGAGGGAGCAAACGAGTGCATCGGCGTCGCTTGCTTTTCTTTGCTGCGCAGTTTCCTGTTCTTCGGCGACCACCATCCAGTCCTTGCTGCCCGGGCCTTACTCGGAGTTTTGGGTTGCCTCTGCTGCACGTCGGGCATGCTCTGCGCGTGATGCCAGTCTCTTGCAGCCTGGTTCAAGATCGGTGCGATCGTTGATATTCTTGCAGTGCGGACGCTGTCTTGCGAAAGCACTGTGTGCGGAGCACATGGCTGGAGGTTTCAAGGAATTTCTTGAACTTCTTGGATTGTCTACTGAACGCGGAGAGACTGTAGACATGAAGATGGTGAGGAGGAAGTACAGAGGGAAGATGTTTACGTGCCATCCCGACAAGGCCGGCGACAAGCAGAATGAGCTCTGCAAGTTTCTCACCGGGGAAATGACTCGTTTGGAGACGTATCGCAAAAATCTCCCACCGTGGTCCTCTGGCGCCTCCGGCTATGCGAACAGCGGGTTTAGGAGTCATGCGAATCACACCGCTTCGCAGGCAGCGGGCTCTGGGAGGCGTGGACCGCAGCCGCCGTTTGCCGCCCCGAAGCCAAGGCCTGCGTCTCGGAATGAGCCTCGGCCTGCATCTGAGACCGAGCGTCCGAGCTCTGACTGTCCGAAGGCGCCTCATTGCGAAGGCTTTGAACACAAATACCGCCGTCTGACTGCAGAGCGTAGAGCGGAGTACAAATTTCTGTACGCGGCCAGTGAGGGCTGCGTTCGCTGTATGCAGCACTACGCCGGCCTCCCGAACTTCGATGCGCACTGCGGCTCGTCGAGGATGAACGCTCGTGGCTGGGCCGCGCGGCATCTCACCGCAGAGGTGGAGGCCTGCTTGCAAAGAATGGGTCTCTGAGTTTGGAGACGCGCGCTGCTACCGAATGGACGCTGTCTTGCGAAAGTTCGGCGGAGCGGCGTAGCAAAGTTAGCAATGCAAGGCTGATGTGCGACAAAAAAAAGCGTGGCAGCAGGAAAGCGAGTGCGTATCGGTGCGTTTTTCTTTGCTTCTCTTGCATCCATTCCAAGACCGTTTGCTGCAGCTCAGGTTCTCTTGACTCGCAAGATGCCCGCCGGTCTTCTCCTCAGCAAGACAATCGCTCGGTAACGGGCTGTAGTTATCCCGTTTCCATTTTTTGCAAGTGGTGCAGCGACGCGTTGTGTGTTGGTGTTTGTTTTTTTTTCCAATTCCAAGACAGCGTGCACCTTGCCTCTGCTGCACATATGTTTCGCAGGGTATGCTCTGCACGTGATGCCAGTCTCTTGCAGCCTGGCTCAAGATCGGTGCGATTGTAGCTATTCTGTTTACGCAGCGCAGACGCTGTCTTGCGAAAGCAGCGTGTGTGGAGCACATGGATGGATCTTTCAAGAACTTTCTTGATCATCTTGGAGTGTTTGGTGAATGCGCAGCGACTGTAGACATGAAGTTGCTGAGGAACAGGTACAAAAAGATGATGCTTCGGTGCCATCCAGACAAGATCGGCCCGGCGGGGAATGAGATCACCAAGTGTCTCACCGGCGAAATGACTCGTCTTGAAACGTATCGCAAAAATCTCGCTGATGTCCCCCCGTGGTTCTCCGGCACCTCCGGCTCTGCGAACAGCGGGTTTTGGAGTCATGCAAATGACACCGCTTCGCGGGCGGCAGGCTCTGGGAGGCGTGGACCGCAGCCGCCGTCTGCCGGCCCGAAGACAAGGCCTGCATCTCGGAATGAGCCCGGGCCTGCATCTGAGACCGAGCGTCCGGGATCTGACTGTCCGGATGCGCCTCATTGCCTTGGCTTCGAAAGGAAGCACGACAAGCTGACGGCAGAGCGAAAAGCCCAGTACAAATGTCTTTACGCGGCCAGTGAGGGATGCGTTCGCTGCATGCAGCACTACGCCGGCCTCCCGAACTTCGATGTGCACTGCGTCTCTTCGAGGATGAACGCTCGCGGCTGGGCCGGGAAGCATCTCACCGCAGCGATGGAGGCCTGCTTGCACACCATGGGTCTCTGAACTTGGAGGCGCGCGCTGCCGAATGGACGCTGTCTTGCGAAAGTTCGGGGGTGTGGTGTAGCAAAGTTAGCAAGGCGAGGCTGTGGGTCTCTGAACTTGGAGGCACGCGCTGCTGGCGAAGGGACGCTGTCTTGCGAAAGTTCGGCGGCGCGGTGTAGCAAAGTTAGCAAGGCAAGGCTGCTGTGCACAAAAAATGCGTGGCAGTAGGAAAGCGAGTGCGTAGTGGTGTGTGTGTGTTTCTTTGCTTCTCTTGCATCCATTCCAAGACCGTTTGCTGCAGCTCAGGTTCTCTTGACTCGCAAGATGCCCGCCGGTCTTCTCCTCAGCAAGACAATCGCTCGGTAACGGGCTGTACTTATCCCGTTTCCAATTTTGCACGTGGTGCAGCGACGCGTTGTGTTGATTGTGTGCAAGACAACGTGCACCTAGCGGCGTCGCGGATGTGAACAAAGTCACGTAGATCAAGCTCGACGAAGCTCTGCTGATCGTACCCTTGCTCAAAGGTGCTGTTGTGCTGCTGAGACGATGTGGCGTCGACGCGGCCAGACCCTATGGAACATTGCGTTCGATTGTGTTTCTGGTTGTGGAGGTGATACTCTTTCTGAGTGTGTTTATTTTATACTCGTTCTGCTTTCCCTAAGCGAATCTATTGGGCCTTCAACCAGAATCGCAGCAGACGCAGCAAGCAAGGTTCCGCAAGAATTTCTCTCTCTCTCTCTCTCTCTCTCTCTCTCTCTCTCTCTCTCTCTCTCTCTCTTTCTCTCTCTCTCTCTCTCTGTGTCTCTCGTAAGCAGCAGTAGGTGGCTACCTATAAGTTCGATGAGGCCTCTAATTCGGACCAGTGTTCAGGGCTTTAACGTTAAATCCTTGCATCCGCGGGTGCCCCACTTGCGGCTTCACGGCCAGATGTCAATAAGGCCACCCAGCACCACCGAGAAAAGAGCGGACGGGCACCGCTCCACGACGCTACACTTTGAGTTCCAAATTCTGGTTCGTGAGCACCGGATAGACGAGATTCCAGTCGAGCTGGTTTTGGCCGTCCTGTGCGACGCGAACGTTCTCCACACGAGTACTTGGCGAAAGGCGATGCACCCACCCGAAGGTCTCATGTCGAGAACGCTCTCTACAGGCTACATCGATTGAACCTTTCCACCAACAGCGGCACGTGGTACTCTACGGCCCACAGCACTGAGTGGGATCCGGAGAACTTCGACCCGGAATGGGGATCGCCGAGCCCTGTTCTTCCTCTTTCTTGTGTCGTTGCTTCATTGCACCTGCTGCCGGAATTATTGCTCCCGACTAGTTCTGCCCTTCGGGATTGGGTTATGCCACTGGGCTTGATGTCGAAGTCCACATTTGCGACCCAGGTCGCCATGCTGCTTTGCCTCGCACCGAGTCATGACGGGAGGTTTTGTTTTTTTCGGTCCCTAAGATCCCTGCCCACAGTGGAATCCAAGAGAGAAAGCGGAACCTCGAAAGTGTAGTGGGGTTTCCCTAGGCTGCCATCGTGTTTGCTTGCCTTCGTGTCTCTCATTCGAGTCCCTTCTCGATTCTTCTCATCCTGCATGGAAGCAGGCTTGCACTGCCGCAGATCCCAACCCAGTGTCTTGCGGCGGTAGGAATATTTTTAGCGAACCCTGGGTAGGAGGCGATCTCATGAGCTCTCCTCCGACTAGGTTCCATTGCACTGCCGCTCCCAACTTTCGCCCCGCGCTCTATCAGCCTGTTCTCGCGTAACTTCCACCTAGTGGCATGTAGGGCTGACAAGTTAGTGTTTGACGTTCGAGACATCAAATAGCGGCAAATGGAAGGAGTTGCCTCCTTAAAGGGTGCTATAGGGTTCTATATAAACCCTAAACCCCAAACCCTAATTTAAGAGGGTTTGGCGAGGCAGGCGTTTGGCGGGATTGAGGTCTGCGCTTGGGCTTGCTCCAAAATCGGGAGAGGCTCGGAGATGCAAGGCGACTCCAGGAGGCCAAGGAGAAAACTAGGCGTTCGAAATTCCGGAGGCCGAGGTGTAAGTAGAATAAGACCCGTCTCACCCGTCTCTTAGTGTGTGGGGCTTGGTTTGGATTCATGGCTGGTTCTGGGCATCGGTCTGGCGGCCCAGGTCGGCGGCGAGATTCTTCAGTGGTCAAGACCTTGGTGCTTCTGTGAGCGTTGGTACGGGTTCGGTGATTGTAAGAGCAGTTCAAAGCGCGACGTGGGAGGGCTGTGCGAAGGGTATCAGCAGGCTGAAAATCCGTCCCCACTGAAGTTTTCGGAGGCGAGCCATGTCAGTGCCCCTGATCTCGCAGCTGCTGTGTCCGATCCGTGGTCCTTTGATCCAGAATCAGGGGCCGCACCCGTCGGACCGGGATGTTCGCCGTTATGTGGCAGCAATGTACGCCGAGTACTGCGAGTATCGCAGACGTTTCTGTGGCCGCATGCAGGACTCGGTGACGGCGTTGCTGGCGCAGTTCGAAGCAGAAACTCAAGACAACACCGCAGCGGAATTGCTCTGGTTGCTGGAGTACCACTATGTGCGCATCCCAAGCGCACGTACACAGGTGCGGGAGTTGTTTTTGGTAATCTTCGAATGCACGGTCGAGGAGTACATGGAGCACATGGCTCGCCAAGGCTTCGGGACTAAGGACGTTGAGATCTTCGGCATTTTTGTTGAGGAGGATTGGTTTTGAGGCGGGCTGCGTGTCTAAAATTCATAATTCGTTGCGAGCTTCATCTCGTTGGAGGTGGCCAGAAGGCTGACCTTCGGCCGCTGTGTCACTGTCGCACGGATGTAGGCCGCAGGATGACCGTGGTACCGCATGGACGCTGTCTTGCGAAAGTGCGAGGCTGCGGGCAACCATATGGCCGAGGCCGTGATTTCCTATCGAGGTTCCAGACAAAACGAGCTGTCGACGCTTGTTGTCTTGGGTGATCTTAGAAGTCGCTCGCCCCCCGTAGCCGTCTCTTGCTCGTGCTGTCGGCTGTGTCGGCAGGCTCGGAGATGTTGCGACTTCGCGCTCTGGGCGGTGAGCAGCTCTTGGTCGTGGATCCGCGGGAGCAGGCTCCCTTGCAGAGTGTCTTGGATACGTTGTATTCTATCATGGCTACTCGTCTTCGAGTGGTAGAGACTCGCCTGACCTTTCATTCCATGGATGAGACTCGGCCGCTCGACCTATTGGATTCTTGGCAGGATTCGGAGCGTTTGCTGGCAGGCCACGATTTGGATGTTCTCATGCTAATGCGACCATGTCGAGCCGGCGGCGAGGACGAGCTAGCCTGGGCCATAGAGCGTGGCCACTGGTTCGAGGTGGATCGGCTGCTTGCAAGCTGGGTGGATCCGAACGCTGACTTGTCGCATCGTCGCGGTCTGAGGGAGCAAGGGTGTTATACTCCGCTTTGTCTCGCTTCGATGATTCCTACCATGCGCCACCCCATAGTGGAGAGCCTTCTTGCCTCAGGAGCTACGTTGGAGACGGAAGGAAGCACGGCTCTCTGCTGCGCCTGCAGCGTGGACAACGTGGAAGTGGCGACCTCGTTGATCTCCGCTAGAGCAGATGTCAATCGCCGAGACTGGGACATGGACTCTCCTTTGCTCATTGCCGCGTCGATGGGTTCGAGATCGATGGTGCGGCTTCTGCTGCGAAATGCGGCGGACGCTTCTCAGGAGGATGCCAAAGGTCGCGGTCCCATCGAAAGGTGCTTCATAGATTCTTCGATCGGTCCGGTAATCTCTTTGCTGCGAGCCGGTGCTACAGTGCGACCTTACACGGAGAACTTTCATCTGCTTCATCAAGCCGCTGAAAGAGGCAGTCTGAACTGGGTGACGTGTTTGGTGCGGGCGCGAGCTAGCCCCCAGGCTCGTGACGAACTCGGGCATCTTCCCCTCGACGTGGCACTGCGCTTGTCCGGTTTCGAGCGTCGGGTTCAATTCAGAAGACGTCTTCGCGGGTTTGGGGCCAGAAGAAGACCTGCCGGCCGCCGCGAAGAGCAGCACCGCGCCGTCTTGCGAAAGGGCGGGCCGAGGCCGGAAGAGCGCCGCTGACACGCAGATGTAGCATGGCCGCGGAACCGCATGGACGCTGTCTTGCGAAAGTGCGGGGCGGCGGCCACCTTATGGCCGAGGCGGCGTGGGATGGCGGCCGCGGAACCGCGTGGACGCTGTCTTGCGAAAGCGCGGGGCTGCGGCCACCTCATCATGGCCCAGGCGGTGAGTTGTGACAGGCTTGGCGGCGCTTCTGTCAAAATCCCGCCACTTCCGATGCCGTAACTTGCTATGCTAAACCTGACTTTCGATTGGGGGTCTGGAGGCCGTTCGAGCTTTAGATGGTGGCTTGGAGGGCTTTCGAGCAAAACCTTGCACTTGTCATTGTCGCTGCTGCTGCTGCTTAGGCTGCTTCGACTCGCACGACGAGAATTACCGGTCTTGTCCTCAGCAAGACGATCGCTCTGATGAGGGTTGCATCCGATGCGCTTTCAGTTTCGCTGCATGCAGTATTTTGGATGCTTTTTGTGTGTGCCGCGTAGCTCGGGCTCGATTGCTGTGGCGCTGGCCTTTGCGGTGATGCCGGGTGGACGCTGTCTTGCGAAAGCTCGGTGTGCCGCTGGGCTATGGCGGCCAGGTCCTTGCCCTCGAATGCCTACTTGCTCGAAGCAGATCTGCGAGCTACCGACGGGTGGAACAGCAGAAAGCCTTTGATCGGATGGCACACGGGCACAGCCAAGCTTGCCTTCCGGGTGCCTGGGAGCCCTGATACCATCGCCATCGAGGAAAGGATCGACCGTCTTGGTTGCGGGAGTCTCAGCGTGGCTTTCAGCTTGGAGAACTGGAGGTTGGCGGTGAAGATCGTGCCCTGTGCGGGCATGAACAAAAGTGGCTGCATGACGACAAACGATCCGCTGCGGGAGCTGAAGCAGTACGTGAAGGCGTTCCAAAATGCCGCAGTGCGTCCGTACTTGCTCCGGTATTACGGAGGCCTGTATCTGTGGGGCGACAGGGACTTCACTCTGGCATCCTCTGAGGTCGACGAGGAGTCGACGGTCGCAGCCGCCGTCATGGTCTGCGATCGCGCGGAGTTCTCTATGGCGACGGCACTGCTGCAGCTTTGGCAACAGCCCATGACGGAGCAGTTGCGCGAGCAGCACCTGCGACTGTGGACATCCGCGCTAGCCATGATCGGTACATTCTTCGAGAACGGGTGGGTGCTCTGGGATGCGCAACCTGAAAACTACGGCGTGGACGAGGCAGGCTACGAGCGGATGCGGTTCTTGAGGGTCGCGACCATCCAGGAGAAAAGCTGTGATCCCAATCACGCTGAAGGCCAGCTGCTGTACAAGATCATGAAGCGCTTTTGCGGGGCAACAGTCGATTTGCTGACAAGGGGAGGCAGTCATCCAACGTGGCAGACATGGCTGCAGCCGCTTTTCCAAACCATGTGTCGACGGTACTTCGGTCCAGAAGCTGCACCTGTTTGGGGTGATCAACTGTTTTGGTCGAGGACGGGTGCTTGCTGGACATTAAATCCTTAATAAGCCGGAAGTCTGAAGCCTAAACCATACGTGGCGTGTGGGTGTGTCACTGTGTGTTGCACTCGCACGTTGCAGGAGCATCGACGAAGCGTGCATGCGTGCACTTGCAGGGCACGTGTTCAGGCTTCTCGGCAGAAAGAGCTGGCTGCCGCGCAGATGTAGGATGCACTTTTCTACTGCACGGACGCTGCCTTGCAAAAGTGCGGGCTGAGGCCGGAATAGCGCCGCCGACACGCAGATGTAGCATGGCCGTGGAACCGCATGGACGCTGTCTTGCGAAAGTGCGAGGCTGCGGCCACCTCATCATGGCCCAGGCGGCGTGGGATGGCGGTCGCGGAACCGCGTGGACGCTGTCTTGCGAAAGCGCGGGGCTGCGGTCACCTCATCATGGCCCAGGCGGTGAGTTGTGACAGGCTTGGCGGCGCTTCTGTCAAAATCCTGCCAGAGCCGGTTCGAGCTTTAGATGGGGAGTTGGAGGGCCGCCTTCGAGCAAAACCTTGCACTTGTCATTGCTGCTAGTGCTTAGGCTGCTTCGATTCGCAGCGCGAGAACTACCGGTCTTGTCCTCAGTAAGACGATCGCTTTGATGAGGGTTGCATTCGATGCGCTTTCAATTTCGCTGCATGCGGTCCTTTGCATGCTTTTTTTTTTGTGCGTGCCGCGTAGCTCGGGCTCGATTACTGTGGTCGCGCTGGCCTTCGCGGTGACCCCCAGTGGACGCTGTCTTGCAAAAGCTGGGTGTGCCGCTGGGCTATGGCAGGCAGGTCCTTGCATCCGGATGCTTATTTGGTCGAAGCGGATCTGCGAGCAACCGGGTGGACCAGGAAAAACCCATTGCTCAGATGGCAGACAGGCACAGCCAAGCTTGTCTTCCGGGTGCCCGGGAGATCTGCTACCATCGCCATCGAGGAAAGGATGGACCGTCTTGGTTGCGGGGCTTTCAAGGTGGCTTTCAGCTTGGAGAACTGGAGGTTGGCGGTGAAGATGGTGCCCAATGCCGGCATGAACAAACAAGGCTGGATGACGACAAACGATCCGCGGTGGGAGCTGAGGCAGTACTTGAGGGCGTCCCAAAATGAGGCAGTGCGTCCGTACATGCCCCGGTGCTACGGAGGCCTGCACCTGTGGGGCGACCTCAAGTACGCTTTGGTAGGGACTGAGGTCGACGCTTTGGCAGGGACTGAGGTGGACGAGGGGCCGATGGTCGCCGCCGCCGTCCTGGTCTGCGATCGCGTTGAGATCTCTATGACGACGGCACTGTTGCAGCTGTGGCAACAGCCCATGACGGAGCAGTTGCGCGAGCAGCACCTGCGACTGTGGACATCCGCGCTCGCCATGATCGGCACATTCTTCGAGAACGGGTGGGTGCTCCGGGATGCGCAACCTGAAAACTACGGCGTGGACGAGGGAGACTACGATGGGATGCGGTTCTTGGACGCCGGGGCCATGGAGAGGAGAAGCCTTAGTCCCAATCACCTTGAAGGCCAGCTGCTGTACAAGATCATGAAGATTTGTTGCAGGGCAACAGTCCAGTTGCTGACAAGTAGAGACATTCATCCAACGTGGCAGACATGGCTGCAGCCGCTTTTCCAAACCATGTGTCGACGGTACTTCGGTCCAGAAGCTGCACCTGTTTGGGGTGATCAACTGTTTTGGTCGAGGACGGGTGCTTGCTGGACATTAAATCCTTAATAAGCCGGAAGTCTGAAGCCTAAACCATACGTGGCGTGTGGGTGTGTCACTGTGTGTTGCACTCGCACGTTGCAGGAGCATCGACGAAGCGTGCATGCGTGCATTTGCAGGGCACGTGTTCAGGCTTCTCGGCAGAAAGAGCTGGCTGCCGCGCAGATGTAGGATGCACTTTTCTGCTGCACGGACGCTGTCTTGCAAAAGTGCGGGCTGAGGTAGCGCCGCTGACACGCAGATGTAGCATGGCCGCGGAACCGTGTGGACGCTGTCTTGCGAAAGCGCGGGGCTGCGTCCAACTCATCATGGCCCAGGCGGCTAGTTGTGACGGGCTTGGCGGCGCTTCTGTCAAAATCCCGCCAGAGCCGGTTCGAGCTTTAGATGGTGACTTGGAGGGCCGCTTCGAGCAAAGCCTGACACGCAGATGTAGCATGGCCGCGGAACCGTGTGGACGCTGTCTTGCGAAAGCGCGGGGCTGCGGCCAACTCATCATGGCCCAGGCGGCTAGTTGTGACGGGCTTGGCGGCGCTTCTGTCAAAATCCCGCCAGAGCCGGTTCGAGCTTTAGATGGTGACTTGGATGGCCGCTTCGAGCAAAGCCTTGCACTTGTCATTGCTGCTGCTGCTGCTGCTGCTGCTGCTGCTTAGGCTGCTTCGACTCGCACCACGAGAATTACCGGTCTTGTCCTCAGCAAGACAATCGCTCTGATGAGAGTTGCATTCCATGCGCTTTCAATTTGACTGCATGCATTCCTTTGTATGCTTTTTCGATTTGTGCGTGCCGCGTAGCTCGGGCTCGATTCCTGTGGTCGCGCTGGCCTTCGCGGTGACCCCCAGTGGACGCTGTCTTGCAAAAGCTGGGTGTGCCGCTGGGCTGCTGCGTAGCTCGGGCTCGATTTCTGTGGCGGCGCTAGTCTTCGCGGTGCCGCCGGGTTGACGCTGTCTTGCGAAAGCTCGGTGTGCCGCTGGGCTATGGCGGCCCGCTCCTTGCCCTCGAATGCCTATTTGTTCGCTGCAGAGCTGCAAGCAGACATGGACGGGTACAGCAAGAAAAACCCAATGATCAGATGGCGGAAAGGCAGAGCCAAGCTCGAGTTCCGCGTGCCCGGCGGCGGTGCCATCTTCATCGACGAAATGCTCTACCGTCTGGGTACCGGAGCTTACAAGGTGGTCTACGGCTTGGAGACCTGGAAGTTGGCGGTGAAGATCGTGCCCAATGCG
This sequence comes from Symbiodinium sp. CCMP2592, assembly GCA_905221615.1. Taxonomy (NCBI): domain Eukaryota; class Dinophyceae; order Suessiales; family Symbiodiniaceae; genus Symbiodinium; species Symbiodinium sp. CCMP2592. The sequence goes on along the minus strand of CAJNDT010002756.1, from coordinate 11,535 downwards.
GGCATGAACAAAAATGACTGGATGGGGAAAAACGATCCGCTGCGCGAGCTGAAAATGTACAGGGGTGCGTACGAGAGGAGTGGCAAAGTACGACCGTGCATGCCCCATTACTACGGAGGCGTGCACCTGTGGGGCGACTGTGGCTGGTTTATGGCAGGGAGTGAAGACGATCCCAGGGCCAGGGACTCGAAGGTCGCAGGCGCCATCATGGTCTGCGATCGCGTTGGGCTTTCTATGGAGACGGCACTGTTGCAGCTTTGGCAGCTGCCCATGACGGATCGGTTGCTTGAGGAGCACCTGAAACTGTGGACATCCGCGCTCGTCATGTTCGGCACATTCTTCGAGAACGGGTGGACCCTCTGGGATGCCAAACCTGACAACTACGGCATGGACGAGGGAAACTACGAGCGGTTGCAGTTCTTGGACGTCGCGGCCCTAGAGAACAGAAGTGAACAAACGACCCGCCAAGATGGCCAGCTGCTGTACAAGATCATGCAGCGCTTTTGCAAGGCAACAGTCGACCTGCTGGGAAAGGGAGGCACTCATGAAACGTGGCGGCAATGGCTGGTGCCGCTTTTCGAGAACATGTGTCGCCGGTACTTGGGCCAACATGCTGAAAATTTTTGGGGTCAACAACTGTATTGGGCGAGGACAGGTTCTCTCTGGACATGAAACTCATAAATGTGTCTGCGTGTGTGTGTGTGTCACTGTGTGTTGCACTCGCAGTTTGCAGGATCGACGAAAAGATAATGCGTGCATTTGCAGAGCACATGTTCAGGCTTCTCGGCAGAAAGAGCTGGCTGCTCGTGCTCGTTGCTTTGCGGTTGATCGTATGTCCTGATCGCGAGGATTTCGACGTCTCCCGCATCTTCGTTTGCCGACAGGTGTTCTGGGGATTGTGGCTGGAAACAGGAGCTAGTGCACAAGACCTCACGGCCAGGAGCCAGCCGACGGGGGAGTCCGAGCCTGCGAAGAAGTCCGGGCCTCAAGTCACGACGGTGGCGGTCGGCGTCTCCTTGTTGGATTCCGAGCTTAGGCCAAGCAAAAGAAATCTGACGGCCAGGAACGAGCCGTGCAAGGAGTCGGAGCCTGCCAAGAAGTCCGGACCTCAAGTCGAGACGATGGCGGCCAGTCCTTGGTTCCTGCCAGCGGATCCTCGTGCTTGCTTTTCATGTGTGTGCAACGAAAGAAATCCGACGGCCAGGAACGAGCCGTCGAAGGAGTCGGAGCCTGCCGAGAAGTCCGGACCTCAGGTCACGACGATGGCGGCCGGTGGTTGGCTCCCGCCAGCAACTGTGCAGACGACCCTGCATGCCTCCTCGTGCTTGCTTTTCACGTGTGTGCAACGGCGTTCCCGCCCGCGACCCAAGGTGCGTGAAGGCCAGGAACGAGCCGTGGAAAGAGTCGCCGCGGGAAGAGACGGAGCCTGCCAAGAAGTCCGGACCTCAGGTCACGACGATGGCGGCCAGTGGTTGGCTCCTGCCAGCAACTGTGCAGACGACCCTTCATGCATCCTCGTGCTTGCTTTTCACGTGTGTGCAACGGGGCTCCTGCCCGCGACCCAAGGTGCGTGAAGGCCAGGAAGGAGCCGCGGAAAGAGTCGTCGCGGGAAGAGTCGGAGCCTGCCGAGAAGTCCGGATCTCAGGCCACGACGATGGCGGCCAGTGGTTGGCTCCTGCCAGCAACTGTGCAGAGGACCCTGCATGCGTCCTCGTGCTTGCTTTTCACGGGCGTGCAACGGGGCTCCTGCCCGCGACCCAAGGTGCGTGAAGGCCAGGAAGTAGACGTGGAAAGAGTCGCCGCGGGAAGAGTCGGAGCCTGCCGAGAAGTCCGGTTCTCGAGTCACGAGGCGGGCCTCGGGTCGTGGCACTGGCGCTGTCTCGTCGACGGCTAACATATCCGACGGTCAGGAATGAACCGCCTACTGAAGAGTCGGAGTGTGCCAAGATGTCCGGACCTCGGCAACTCAAAGGTGCGGTGTCTTGCTGGCCGCTGAGCTCAGGCAACGCATGGATGCATCGCGAGAATTAAGCGAATGGGGACCCACCGTGTGCGTGGGGTTGCTTGGTCGCAGTGCACTGGTGATGTTCCAGATGCTGCCCAAGGAAGAAGGCGATACTGCGATAGAGCTCTTGTGCAACGTGAAGGAGAAGGACGTCGAGGTGATTGAATCGGTTCAACACGTGCAAGCGCACGTTTTGGCGGCGACACCACGGGATGTCTCTCACATGCTTAAGGAGGGCGAGCGCAAGCACGGGCTTCTTCGGGTTGAGCTTGTCTGCAGTACCGCATGGACGCCCACCGACAAATATGCGGAGCGTCACAGAGTGCGTCGGTGCATGCATGTCAACGCTTCCCTCGCGCGGGTCTACTGGGATCAAATGAATCGGGACAGCTGGCCCAAGTCTTTGCAGGACTGGCACGAGATTGTGGTTGGCAAGACTCAAAAGCGTGCAGAGGCACCTAAGTTGACGTTGGAAACCCTGGAGAAGGCGATGAAGGACGTGACCGTCGTCGCTGACCAGAGGGGCTTTTACAACAAGCCTATCCATGATCTAGACACACATGGACGGGTCAATCGAAAGACGACTAAACTGGACGAAAAGCCCCTCACGCGAGAAGAGCGCGAAGCCGAAGGGATCACTTATGGCGACCAGCAACCGAACAAGAGGATGCGAGACATTCCCAGCTACCGGCACAAGCCATTGACGGTCGCTTTGCTAAGTATGAAAGTGTTCGAAGCTGTACATTACTTTGTTCGTTTTGTTTTCCTCGCTCGTGTGTCTTCTGCATTGTTTTGATCCGCGGAAGGCATTGCTGCGGAACCTGCACCAACTTCTGCCGCTGGAGCGCTGCAACGAAACAGGGCAGCGACCGGCCGGATGCAGGGAGCGGCCGGCGAGAACGAAGCCGCGAAAGCAATCCAGCAAAACCGATGGAGGCATGTTCAAGTTTGCCCAGCATGGCATGGTTCTCCAGCTGAACGACTTCATCGAGGAGAAGTGCTTTGTACAGCCGACAGCTGCTGCAGAGGAGCAGGACTTTGGCTTTGTGCCGGCCGAGCTGCACAATGTGGCCAGGGGCCTTGTTGCTTTCCTGAGGGTCAGAGCGTGCTCTTACGATAACATCTCGCCTCACAAGAAGACGGAGCATTGGAGCCATTGCTTGGAGTGGTGGGGTTTTGGATGTCGGACGAGGAAATCCAAGCCGTGGCTGCACAAGCGACGTCCCTTGCATTTACGCACATGCGCTATCTGAGTGCCTACGTGCGTTTGCATCGAGCCACGTTTGCGCAGGAAAGTGTTGCCGCTGCCTCGCAGATGTAGGCTGGCCGCGGAACCGCATGGACGCTGTCTTGCGAAAGTGCGGGGCTTCGGCCACCACGTGGCTTAGACAGCGGCTTGGACGAGGCAGTACTTGGATGTGGCGGCCGTGGAGGAACGCTCGCTGAGCTTCGCGTAGGATGGCCGCGGCATCGCATGGACGCTGTCTTGCGAAAGTGCGGGGCTGGGGCCATTCATTCCCGAGGCGCTGATCTTTTGCGGTGGTGCTTGCGCTTCTGCCAAAACAAAATGATTTCATTCACTTCAAATGCCACAACGCACTTGCCGAACTTTGCTCTCATCGGGGTCCGGGTCCAGATTCAGATCGTGGTTTGCAGGGCTTGGCATGGCTGCTGTTGCTGCTTAGGCTGTCTCGACTCGCACCGCGAGGTCTATCGGTCTTGTCCTCAGCAAGAGAATCGCTCTGAAGGGGGGTGGCATTGAAGTCGGTTGGCTTGCCGATGTTCTCCGCTCCGAGGTTGCTTCCAATTCTGCTGTTTTCGTTACCTAGCCTGGGCTCGATTTGCATTTCCCTTTTGCTGGTCTCCGCGGCATCGCCGAGTGGACGCTGTCTTGCGAAAGCTCGGGGTGCTGCTGGGCCGTGGAACTCCCAGCGATGGAGGCTGCCGAGACGACTTCTCTGGGTGGCGGAGATCGGGCATTGCTGCTTCCTTGCGAAGGAGGCCGGCCATTGCAAAACGTCGAGCTGCTGCAGAGAACCTTGTCTGCTCTGCTGCAACAGTCTCTTGTCCAGTCAAACGAAGAGCTTACCGATCTCGTTTACAGGGCTTGCTTCTTTCACAACAAGCGCAAGGGCAGCCTGGCATCGAATCATGAAAGCAATCCTATCACGGCCTCTCAGGAGCCGGGAGGAGTTTATGAGCGCAACTTTCTGGGGGAAGTTCGAGAAGTGTTGAACTGTCTCGTCGAGCATCACGAGCGACTGAGCTTGGATGTGCTGTTCGCCGAGATATGTCGCGCGGACAAGCTTTTGCGAGAAGCCAGAGCTTTTTTGCGCCGCTGGAAGCACGTGCCCTCGATAACGCCGGTGATGGAAGAAAGCGCGGCATGCGTCGCCCATGCGCTGGCTGCAATGGACGATGCTCATTTAGCTCTTTGCGAAGATTCCCTCTACAATTTTACTCAGAGCATCCACGCCGGACGGCTCGCCGTCCATCGAGGCTGTGGTTATTTGGACTTACTGCTGCGCTGGATACAAGGGGGCGAGCACTGCAGCGGCGATCGACGGAAAAGTTGCAAGCGGCGTCGTGCCTCGAGTTCTGGGCACAACAGCACAGACACGGCGTTGGTTGCACAATACGAGAAGTCGGTGGCCGAGTCGGGCTCGAGACTGCCGCTGCCGCCTTTGCCTCCATGTCTTCCCGAGCCATCGGAGGTGTCCAACCCGCGGCAGCCTAGTCTGCCCGAGGAAGCTTGTCAGGCGGGGCAGGCACAGCTCTTCGAAGAGACGGTTCCACTGCAAGCAAAGAGAAACGCGACTGAGACAGAGCACACGCCAAATGCCGTGCTGCGTGCTCAACAACTCTTGGAAGGGCTCCTGCCTTTTTTGGAACAGCAAGTGGCGGCCGTCGTCGCGGAGGCCCGTAGTCACCTCCTTCAGTGGACTTCCGGAGTCTCGCCAAACAGCGTTATTTCAGTGGACGACACGTGACGATCTATCGAGCTTGAGCCCTCGGATCCAGATACTGTGCCATCCGCATGGAGATGCCTGTCTGAACGAGACATGGCCGCAGCACCGCATGGACGCCGTCTTGCCAAAGTGCGAGGCTGCGGCTACTTCGCTGTCTTGGATCGACCGCAGTTTCGGATGTGCGGCTCAGGACTGTCACGTCGATTTTCAAGGGGGGCCGTTGTGCGACGCAAAATCGCTGTGAACCACTTCTCGCGGTTTCCTCGTCGTGATTCACCTGTGTTGGAAAGGCTTTCCTGGGCACGACGAGCCCTGGGCCAGTGCTCGATTCGTCGAGGCAGGGACGGCCGATGCGGGAGGTGGTGCTGGCAGTTTCGGAATCTTCTTACCCCCATCCCGAAGCCGCCCCTGTGGGTTTCTTTGCAGCTGGCGTTTGGGAAGGGACGTAAGGACTTCAGTTTGTGTCCTTGCTTCAGGTTTCGTTCTGGAAGGAGGCAGAACTCGCAAGATGCGAGATTGAAAGCAAGCGGTACTGCTAGTCCCGAAGCTCTTGTAGGACCAGTAAGCCACGGAATAATTGCAACGTGCAGATGCCTGCTTAGTTTCCTTACCTCTGCCCCCGATATGCGACTTGTTTCCACGACTCATTGTAATAGAGTGCATCCTAATACATTGCGTTGTACGTATCGGCCGATTTGGGCCCGGTGGTGGCGATAACACTACCTGTGCAAAGAAGGCGAGCTTGCATTGAGCACGTGCGTTGCGATCTGTTGTCACGACTTTTGACGAATTATGCTGCTTTGAACGTCTGCTTGAAAATTGTTCAAGAACTACTAAGAGACGGGCATGTACCAGGAGCGCTGCCACGGATTGTGCACATGCGTCACCATCTCCAGCCGAGGGACCGAGATTGTAATGATTGGAGTGACAGTTCATGAATTTTCGCGCGCATTCCTTGGGGCATTGTGCTCATGTAATTGTTCGATTGCGGCTGTTCGATGTCGACTGATCTTACATTTATTCTTGCACGCACGTATTGCGAGGCGCGTTGCGTGTCATCAGGAACATTGGTATGAGTTCTGAAAAACTGCCTTTGGACCGACGCGTTATTGAACAAGGACATTGCGTCATGAGACTTCACGGACCTACTCCATTGACTGCGATTTCATTTGCTGATCGTTACTGTATGGATTGCACTTTTGATTCGGGTTTTACCTGCTCTGACATTGCAAGATCGCGGTGTTAGATACTCGGGGTTTTGGTCGTCTCATGCTGGCTTTCAGGGTCCGACGTCCTTTCTCCTCTTCGGCAAACGCTTCTTGGTGGAATCACTTTCGAGGCTTGCAGTCTTCGGCGAGGCTTCGTTGTATTCGCGGTGTTCATTTCGGGCAGACACAGTTCCTGCGGAAGCTTTGGTTTTTTCGTCTTGGGCAAGTGATCCAGGGCCTCGACTTTCAGTCTGCAGACCCCGTTGTTTGCATCGTATGCAGCTAGCAAGCGCATTGCATTTGGATGAGCTGCTCCCGGCACACTCACAGGTGTTTGTCTGGTATGCCATCTGCGTTTCCCAGCAGGTCGGGGCAGTTGCTTGGAAGGTATGAACTTTGGCTTCGTTGTGCGTGCAGGGCATATTAAAGGCTGCAAGTAGGGTTCCAGGAGGGCTTCATCCGGGCCTTCGGCTCTTGCCGATTCGAGGTTGCGCTTCTTCGTTTCGCACTCATTGCCTAGATTCTGCCTGATCATTTTGGGTGGGTCGTTTCTGTCGGGATTGGGAATCCGGTCCTGGCAGGCATTCAGTGTTTGCCTTTGGTTTGGCTTCTTCGAGGAACTTGGAATGGATATTTGACTCCGCCCGATAGCTGTTGCTATGAACGTTCGGCGCGGGCTTTGAGTGTGGTCCTGTCGGTTATTCTTATGCACTGTTCGCGAAGAGATCCAGTTGGTGTTTCTGCGCTTCGGACGCATTGCATTGATTCTGCGTGATCATTTTGGGCGGGCGGTCTCTGTCGGGATTCGGGATCTGCTCCTGGCAGGCATTCAGCGTTCGCTTTTGGATTGGAGATTTAACGACACCTGCTACGTAGGCGTTGCGTGTTCGGAGTGCGCTTCGAGTGGAACACAGAAGTCGTTCGGCGCGACCCGGTAGGGTACTCCCCGAACCTTACACTTGTATTCACGGCTAGCGCTGCGCCACTTTGAGTGTAGTGTGTTTGCTGCAGTTCTTGTGATCTTCTAGGCTTCGGTTCGGTGTACAATAGAGAACGTGAACCACGGGCTCGTCCTCGAAAGTGGCAAGCAGCTTGTGGACATTGGCAAGCAGTGGAGCGGCCGTGACAAGAGCTCGGATCACGGAAGTATCCAGCCAGAGTCAAGGTTCGTCCAGGACCAGGAACACGGCAACGTAAGAGGTCGGTTGCCAATTGTTGTTTGCTGGCGGCTGGTCTTTGGGATGATAGCTGCGTTCGGGCAGTCAAAGCCGCCGTGGTGCTTGCCGTGAAGGAAGCGGTCGATGTGCCGACCAGTTCCAGGAACCTCCAGCAAAGTCACTATGTGAGCAGCTTGGCCGCATGCGGTCACTGGTCACACGGTCTCATGTGAGGCTGTGAACTGGGATGAAGACGAGGAAATTTCGACAGGAAGAGATTGCTTGTCGCGAGTCAATGTCCAGGTCGGCTCATCGAGCCCGTGATGGTGCAGATAATTAATCGGCGGCATCTGGCGTAGCTAGAAGGGTCGGTGTTGCGTTTCTGCTTTTGTTGGGTGTGCTTCTTTGTCGGATGAGTCCTGCCCGATGCCTGTATCGGGGTTTAGACGCGGCGAGCAGCGGCGCGGCTCCGCGAGGCGGGCAGTTTGGTTGTGAAATTAGGGGATAGGATATCTCCCGAACTTCTGAATAAGACCCTACATGGATCGCGGAATCCACTTCGGAATGTTGCCAGATGCCGCCTTAGGGCTGATTGGACTAATGCCCTGTGATCCTTGTTATATCATTCCATCTGTGTCCTCTGCTTTAGTTATCCTTCCATGTCAACTGCCCCCCCTAAACCTCTCGCAGATCTTGTGAGCTGCGAGAAGACGATTGTCGGGAATGAGGCTGGACGAAGACAGATCGGGTTTGGGCAGGGGCAGGCACGTAGTCATCCCCTTCAAGGGATTTCTCGGGTCTCGCCGGGGGAGGGGGGGGGGGGGGCTGCATTTAAGCCGTTTTCAATTTCGCTCGCTGTGTTGTTTCTCAGCTGGGCTCGATTTACGTTGTGTTTGTTTGCCGCCGTGACGCCGCTGAGTGGACGTTGTCTTGCGAAAGCTGGGCGCGTCAGGCGAGACTGTAAGATATTCCGAAGCATGGACTCAACGGCTCTGCAGCGGGTGGAAGCTGTGGAAAGGAAGGCGGATGTCTTGCAGACGATCCTTCATGCGACTCGTCAGTCGAATCGCGAAGGCTTTCGACGACAGGACAGTCGTTTGGACTCTTTGGAGCATCTTGAAGATCGAGTAACCGAAGGTGTCAGACGCACCATGGACGATACGGCACAGCAGTGGTGGGCTCGACTGCAGCAACACGATCGAAGTGAAGTAGCTCGTCAGACGGACGTGTTACGTGAGCAAATGATGGGCGTGGAGCAAGACTTGAAGAAGTTGTACGCGCAGCATGTGGCCAAGTGCGAGGCATGGATAGATCAGGTGCAGCGGACTGCCGCGGACTGTGTGGCCAAAATAGAGCAGGTGAAGGGCGGCTTGGATAAGAGGGAAGCTCGATTGGGCACGTTGGAGAGACGTTGTCGCGAGATGCTGGACCAGCAGGCCTTTGGCAAGGAGAGCTCGCTTCCTGTCATTTTCGCACGAAGATCTGGCGAGACTCAGTCTCAGGGTAATCCTGTGTGTTCCCGAGCATCTTCACCAGCGAGCTCTGCGGGAGGACGGGCATCGAGTCGTTGTCCTTCGGAGGCTGAGATTCAGACTCGGATGGCGGGTGTTAACGAGCGGCTGCGAGCACACAAAGCCAATGAAGAGGGGCGTGGTAGGCGAGCCGTTCGGATGGTGGCTCAGGCACAGAGGACAGCGCTGAAGGCACGCAGCTGTTCCGTGGAGCCCGCATTTTTCCTGCGCGTGGAGGCTGCTCGCGCGGAAGCGGCTAGGCGTAATCAGTCAAAGAGTGGTGCGGGCATGGGCTCGTGAATGCACGGCAGTGCTCCGATCACAGATGCCGAGCGAAACCGCATGGACGCTGTCTTGCGAAAGTGCGATGATGCGGGCACCAGTTGCGCTCCGGTCAAAACGAACGAGCAGGCACAATTACATTTGTTGTCACAGCGCCTGCCCTGCTAAATCTCATATCAAGTCGACAGCTGTCACTCACTATACTGAACTTTTGTTGTGTTTCGCAAAGGCTGCGGATGGAGCGCAGAGAAGAGGCACCCGGTCGCGGCTGTGCTGCTTCTGCAAGGGCTAGTTGCATTTTCCTTCTTGTCTATGCAGCATCGGGCTCTCGTTCGTTGCCAGTCACCCGCCAGCAATGCTTTCTCGAGCCGAGCCGAGTTCTTTGGTCGGCGAAAAGCGCGAACCACGACAAACGAATCGGTGGGCGTCTACTGTGTGCGAGGTGCGGCCTCTTTCTAGTGCACTGGTCTTGTTTGAAATGGAGCAAGGCATCAGCGACGCCGGCAGAAGGCTTTTGTGCGCCGTGAAGAACGTCCACTGGAACGCCCGTTTGGAACAGTACGTGGAAGCATATGTCCTGGCTGTCCAACCCTGTCAGGATGTGTCTGATATGCTTGTTGATGGCGAAGACCCAGACTCTGCGACTCCGCGGATTTGGCTTGTCTGCCGAACCGCGCCGACCGAGCCTTGCGAAAATGTAGGGAGGCAGTCAGTTGCTCGATGCCTGCATCCGGGCGAAGCTGCTGCGGGTGTCTGCTGGGAGTTCATGCGCCGGGATACTTGGGCTCCGACTGTGTGCAAGTGGCACGAGTTTTTGGTCGCCAAGACCCAGTTGCATGCTCCGTCGCCCCAGATGTCATTGGAGATGCTCGACGAAGCCATGAAGTACGTAGTAATTCGGCCTGGGCAGAAGGGCTTTTTAAACAAACCTGCCTACAGCTCAGACGTGCGCGCCTGCACGCGCAAGACGGCCAGAATCGATGCAGTCACGCGAGAAGAGCACGAAGCCGCTGGGGATGCCTGTGGCCAGCAGCTCCGCGGCAAGAGGCACAGAAACCTGCCTTCCTTTCAGCACAAGCCCTTGACCGTCGCTGTGCCGGTTATCAAAGTGTTAGAGAATCGAGTGTACGCGGCTTTATTTGTTGCTATTTGTTGTCATCACTTGCAGGTGGTTTGCGTTTGCCTGTTTGACGCGAGGTCTTGCTCCAGAACCTGCACGTCCTCTTGCCGTTGAAGCGTTGCCGACTGGAGGGGTGGCGACCTGCTGGGGTCGAGCCTACGATGTTGCCGGAGTTGCCGAAAGCCTGTGAGGCAACTCGGGAGGGCACCATGAAGTTTGCGGCGCACCGCCTGGTCGCGAGCCTGTCTCCATGCATCCCTGAGGAATGCTACGACACGACGGACGAGGAAAGCTACGGGTTTGTGCCGGACGAGCTGCACAACGTGGTCAGTGGCCTTCTCGCTTGGCTGATGCCCCGAGCAGGCCCTTTCCAAACATTGTCTAACGACAAGAGAGGGTTGCATTGGAGCGTTTCCTGGAACTGGCGAGGTTTTAGTATGTCGGAGTCAGAAATGGAGGCTGCAGAGGTGCAAGCCGTGTCAGTGACGTTCGTGCAGATGCGCTATTTGACAGCGTACGTGCGCTTCCTGAAAGCGCGAGAGTGGGTGGCGAAGGATGAAGGTGCTGTTGTAGCTGATAGGCAGATTTAGAATAGCTTTGCAACCGCATGGATGCTGTCTTGCGAAAGTGCGGCGCAGCAGCAATCCCTCGCGGGGCTGGCTGTGCTTCTGCCAAAAAAGCTGTTCGGTGTCCCCTGTGCTGTGCGTTGCTGTTCACAGCTTCCATGTGGTTGGCATCAGGTACACGATGTCCGTTCTGAGGCGACGCTGCATTTGGCTCAGTGAGGTTCAATTTAGCTACTGTCCCTGGAACGCGCTGCTTAGCTTGGGCTCGATTTCTGTGGTCCTGCTAGTCTCCGCAGTGCGGCCGGGTGGACGCTGTCTTGCGAAAGTTCGGTGTGCCTGCGTGTCCGTCACGACTGACGGATATCCCGAAGCATGGACTCGGCGGTTCAGCCGCTCGCATCACTGGAAAGATGGATCAGATACACGCAGGTCGAGCTCATCGCCGTTCGTTCCGACTTGATGCAACAGCGAGTCGAAGAAGCCTCTGTTCGACAGATTCAGCAACAACTATTGGACGGCTTACAACGACAAGTTCGAGAGCAGGAACAGGAACTGAGCGAAATTCGCGAGTCCGTGGCCCAACAGTCTAGGAGCATCAAAATTCTAGAGAATACAGTCACGAATCTCATCCAAGATGTTCGCGACAAGGTGTCCACCCTTCCTCGATACTCTCACCCTGCCCACTAGAACGCGGTTGTGAGTCTGCCCCACTGTTGT
>CAJNDT010002755.1:0-28393 GCA_905221615.1 Symbiodinium sp. CCMP2592 | reverse complement strand
ACTCGGTGGCCTCTTCAACTGCATGAACAAGTAGCTTCGGCTTATGATGGCACGGTTCTTAAGGGCGCTGGCGCTGTTAATTATCTTCGGCTCTCTGCCCTCCTTTCTATCTCGTTGTATTGTTGTTTCGAAGGTGCTATGTATCTCGGGGTAGATGAGCGGTCTTTGCCGCTGCCCCTTGGTAGGTCCATCGCCTGTGTATAGACAATTTTTCCGGCTTTTTGGGGATCTTTGGTAGCTCCTACCTGCCTTCTCCCGAAGCCCTGAACGCTATGAGGCGGTTGACCTTGTGGCGCCAAAGACATATTGGAGGGCGCGGTCACAAGCGATTCCTGGAAGCTGCTTGGAGTCTATCCGTTGTTCGATGTTGTTTGAGAAGACGGGGGATGTTCGGAATTAAGGCTGGCTGTGTGGAGCATAGCTCAGCTGATTCATTTGGCTCTGGTTATATTCGTACAAGCCTTGAAAGTCGTAGGTGGCAGTTGCAGAAACAGCTGTAGCGTCCGTCGCTTTGATAAGGCAGTTAGGGTGGCAATGGTAGTGGTAATGCTTGCGTACTGTGAGTGGACGAAATCTTGCACTGCCTTTGAATATTCCAATCCCCGTATTCGCTTTTCAACATTGCTTCCCGGAAGACTCCGACGCCGACTTGTTCAAATGACCAAACTGTTGCACTGCCTGGCAAGCAGCAGGTGCCAAGATGTACTAATGATAAAAATCAGTGCGGGCGCATGTAGTTAAAGATTTGAAGATAGTACCATCCGTGTAACACATGACATCCAGGCCTAGGCCCAGGCCCTGTGTGTCTGACTCCACGGACCTCTCCCAGGTTTTGCTTGTCACCTTCGTCGTGTCGTCTTTCGACTTCCTGGTGCTCCAGCTCGCAATGAGCCCGGTGTTGCTGCCAGGATGCGTAGCTGTGTCGTGGTAGTGGTCCAAGTAGCAGATTCGGCCTTATCAAATTCGAGCCTGCCGGATTGAGTGCCAGGTAGTGGCACTGTGTTCCGACAGTCCGCTCACGTGCTTCGGCTGCAACTGCTAGCGACACCCGTGAGAAAGGCCACAGTCAGACCCATTCGAGTCGACCGTCTGCCGCTGGTGGAATAGACGGAGCTGTGCCCTGCAATCGAAAGCTACCCAAGACTTTAGCATCTCGCTTGCGGCTTGCGATCGGTTGGCTTCCTTTGAGGTTGGAGGACCTTCCTCCCACGATGGAGCTCTACTGGAACCTTGGTGGCAAGGCGATGAAGAACCTCTTCCACGGACAGGCGGGAGGCTTTGGTGATCTAAAGCTGCCTATCACGAATCCCCCATGCAGAACTAATATTATTCACGCGTGCACACAGTCTGCTGAACTTAAAAGTCGTTCTGTGATAATGACATCTGACGGACTTGGTCATGGCAAACCAAGTTATGCAACATAATGTCCGTGAGCACGGTCGATGCCTCCTGTCGCGATCCTTCGGAGCAGGAAAACTATCACTGGGGCTTCTTGCTGCTGTTCGCTGTCAAGAACTTCTTCTTCGCTTGCGACTTGGCTGGCGAGCGACGCTCTCATGCTTGGTGCGGCTTAATTACCGTGAAAATACTCCCCGTTCCGCTAACGTCTCAAGCCCGAAGCAGTTGACACGTAAGGGGATGGTAACAGCTTGGAGTACCTTTCTGTGAGAGTCTTTGCAGTAAGGATCCCTCACTTTACCGGCTCTCCCTCCCAGGTTGGAACTATGGAACGGGGGTCCCCAGTGGCCTTTTCGTTCCTTCTCTGCTTACTGGCGCCGCCTTCGGGCGACTGGTGGGGCAGCATCCTGCACGCACTAGACAAACCTCATTTTCCTCACGAAATCGAGGTCCTTTATATCCCAAAACCAGACTCTGCTCATGAAGGCCCCTCCTATATCATTGTGCTTAGCAAATTCTGGATTGATTGCCGTGCTCGAAGCCAAAATCATCGAAAGCAATGTTAACAGAATTCTTCTGAGGTTAGTAGCGGTGCTCAGAGATCTTGACACAGACGGCAACTCCCCGTTCTCGCAACGCAGCTGCAATTGGTGAAATATCTACGGTCGATCTGCAGTTCAAGCGGTGCCAGGCGTTCATTTCGCCCGGCTGTAAATGTGCACAGGTTTCCGCGTTGCATGTCGCACGTGGTCTGGACATCGTATGATTGTGACAACCCCCTGAAGCCCAAACTGATGCGAACCTTCGTAACAGATAACATCTAAAGAATCTAAAGTCCTGAATCGCTATTTGAGAGGAGCCCCCTGGCCTCAGCTCTATCTGGTCCGACACAAGCCGGTAGGAATGAGCCCGTACAAAAAAAGCACGCACACCCGAACCGTCCGAAGTGTTGGACTTGAAAGTCTCATGCAGGAGTGTCCTGCGTTTCAGGCCTTGGCACTTCCCTTGCTGTTGCTTGCTCAGTAGTTGCCATCAGTAGCAACAGCGCTGTTGGTGTTGCGGCATTATGTAATCATATGGAATCATATGGCTTCAGCTCAGGTTCGTCGCCCAACCTGGTACCTACGCTCTCATCGGAGCTTGCTCCATGCTTGCGGGCACGGCGCGCATTACGATCTCCTTGGCACCTTGGTGCTGGCTGTTGGTCTTTTGCAGATTCCTTAGCTTTGTTAAGGCTTCAAAGTTTACTGGCACAAAGAACCTTTGATACAACGCTGCAATGAGGTTTCACGCGCCCGAAAGGATGACTCCAAAAACTTTCCCTGAGTTTTGTCTTTCCTCGCCGGGCGTGACAAGACCATGGAAGCTCGCAAGGCAATGATCCTCATGGAGACCAGTGGAGAAGCTGAGTTTGGACTTCCAATCTTCCTTTCGGTTATGGCTGCTCGGCTTGCCCGCGACCATCCACCACCACCCAGAAACCACTAACGACCACGACGACAAAGCCGATGTTGACCGCAACAACAACAACCACGAAAGCAACAGCCACGACAACCACACCCACACCACCACCGCCACCACCACCACCACCACCACCACCACCACCACCACCACCACCACCACCACCACCACCACCACCACCACCACCACCACGGCTACTACTACTACTACTACTACTACTACTACTACTGCTACTACTACTACTACTACTACTACTACTACTACTACTACTTCTACTACTACTGCTACTACTACTACTACTACAACTACTACTACTACTACTACTACTCCTCCTCCTCCTGCTGCTGCTGCTGCTGCTACTACTACTACTACTACGACTACGACTACTACTACTACTACTACTACTACTACTACTACTACTACTACTACTACTACTACTACTACTACTACTACTACGACACCGACTACTACCTCTTGCAGTACTGCCGCCGCTGTTGCTTCTGAGGTTCCTCCTTCTAGGGTCAATCATGCTCGTTTGCTTCACTTTGGGGCACGTGTAGCCTCACGGCGACCACATCCAGAGCTACTCGTATGCATGCCTTGCCAGTGCCAGTGATAATGCCCACTTCGATGGCATCCGTAGGAAACTGGCATTAATTGCTGGCCAGTGATAACGTGCACTTCGACCAATTCCTTGGGACACTCGCCGCCATGCCTGGCCAGTGAGAATATCCGCTCGAAACGGGGCTGTTCCCCCCGCTGCCTGACCTGCAGTGAGGTTGCGAAGTGGGTTGGCGATCGCTTCAACAGGCGAAGTGCATACGCTGTTTTTCAGATAGCCGGGAGCGGCATGAGCGCAGGTCTGACGATGATAAGGATGCTCACGAACAAGGATCCTCAAGCTGAGCCTCAAAGCCCTGGACCCTACAGCGGAAAATCGGCCAGGGGCATCTACGACTTGCATATCATCGAGCTCAAGCACATTCCATTTCTGGAGCAGAACCCGGAGAAGGAGATGATTCCCTTGCAGGCATGCTCAGCTTGGGCTTCGACAACCCGTTTTCGAAGCCTGAAGTTGCCTCCACGTCTCGGCACGGTGAAGACATAACATGTAATATCGTATACATACCGAGGCGAGTGATCACAACAATCCCCAATGTGATAGTGATCAGAGCAGTATCGATTCAGTCCTGATCATGGTGACACGAGGCTCCAAGCGCTTCGGGATTTTGCGGTTGCTGCTTTCGGCAATTCAGAACGGCCTTTTGTTCAACTCAAAGCACAGGATGGTAGTACCGCGGGTGCAGCTTCTGCAGACGCTTCCTAGTCTGCCGTTTGATGGTCTCGGTGAGGGCGAGCATTCTGGCCAGAGCATACCGTTCCACGAAGAGTGCCGTGGGTGATGTCTTCATCTATCGAGTCGAACGGGCGGAGTTCGTCAGGGATGAGCCGATGAGCCCTGCTGCTACCCTCCATATGCAGGCTGCGCCTTGCTTTTCAGAACCCCCAAGGAGCAAAGACACTCGCTGAGGGAGCTAGAGTTTGTCTAGCTGCTGTGAGCATCTGCAGTGAACAGACAGAGCCCGCTTGTCGCGATAAAGGCGGCAGACCTCAGGCTTCGCAGGCCTTGGACCCCTTCCACTCCGAACTCGCAGGCCCGTGACGTCATGCAGCGGAATGTGGTGACCCTGGAGCTCGTTGAATCTGTCTCCAACCTGGTCGAGGCTAGCAGACGACGGCAACAGGGGCAGACGCAACAGAATAATGAAGAGCAGATGCGGCAGCGACACCGCAATGTAGGCATGTGTTTCGTGTTGCTTCTCGTTCTGCCATGCTCTTTGCAAATTCTCCTATACTGCCTTTGCGACTTCAAGGCTTCTGTGTCAATCTCCGCCTTTTGTGGGCTCGGGCCGGGGTGGTCAGACTTGAAGCGGGAGCTGTGGATAACCGCGGACGGACTTCTCTTTGCTGGAGCCAGAGCCGAAATTGAGAGTTTCCGAAAATTGTAATTAGGGGTATCTTATTTGGTGGTCCTTATAATCAGGATCTTACAGTTTAGGGTACTGCATTACGGTCCCCTATTTTCGGAAACTCCCAGATTGTAATTCATAGCAGGAGTAAGACTAAGATCCTCGCGGGAATGGCTATGGTAGTCGCAATCAGTATCAACGGGTATCACTGTTGTCACGTCTGGTTCCGTTCCTTCACTTTGCTTGCGGGAATCTCTGTTCGATAGCATAGGTTTGATTGCCTATTGGGCAGGCCTTTGCAGACACTTTTAGAGTTGCTCTGCAGCCGCAGGTGCTTGCCGGCGAGAATCACCACAGCTTTCCGGCGCTTTGGTGTTGCAGCCTCCAGAAAACGTTTACTGCTGGTGTGCAGATGCCCTACCCCAAATCGGGTCAGCTCCCGCCTCCAGATTTACTCTTTCCACACTTAAGGCTACTGTCCGCATTCTTGCTGGTACTCCTCTGTCTGACGGAATCGCAAAAGCCCACGCATCGTGACCACTCTTCCGTCTAAGGTGCTCTACCCCGGCACGAAGCGCGTGGCGGGTATGCTGTCCCAGTCAGTCCTGCGAAGGTGGGCTGGCTTGGTTTGCAGAATCCTGCCATATTAATATGGATGAAAGCTACGTCAAGTTGAGTAAGACGTGCGATGCTGTCGCTCAGTTGGGCAAGGTATCTGCCAGACATAAGCATGGATGTTTAGGGGGTTTAGAGAGTTTCAAAGTGCATCAACTGGCACATACGTCGGCCCCCGGTACGAACCATTCCTAATAACCCGACACCGCTTATTTCATCCGTGCCTCTACGCGTACGAAGAGCATCGTCTTTTTGGGCTTGCGGCACAAGTACTAAACTGAACCCGTGGCCTTTGCATCCACTACGTACGGATGCTGTACATAGGCCTCTGTGGACCCTTCGAGCAGCACTTGCCGTGCTACTGTCTTGGAGCAAAGTGCTCAAGAACCCGAAATGCCGACTGCTGTGTTTAAGATGCCGGAGGCGTTTTGAATCTGGAGCCGCGTAAGTCGTAGGGGTAGAGTCTTGGGCCCTGAATGTTCATGTGGCTTAGTTGCTGTGTTGATTCCGTTTCATCACAAGAGAGGACGAGAAACACTGCGCAATTCAAGATGCAGTCTGTGAGAGCAGAATTCGGAAGAAGAAGAGGACAACATCTCTGCGGGCGGCTAATTACGTACAGTACGAGTTCATTCTGC
This sequence comes from Symbiodinium sp. CCMP2592, assembly GCA_905221615.1. Classification (NCBI taxonomy): domain Eukaryota; class Dinophyceae; order Suessiales; family Symbiodiniaceae; genus Symbiodinium; species Symbiodinium sp. CCMP2592. The sequence continues at coordinate 22,311 of CAJNDT010002755.1, read as the reverse complement.
TGAGCTTCGCGTGTGTGCATGCTCGCACCTATCTGCAAAAACGATCAAAAAGGCATGTAAAGCGCATGCACGCGCTGTCTTAGATGCGGTTTCTCAGTGTCTGCCTCTGAATCTCCAGAAACTCAAGTCTCAAGTTAAGCAGGATCCTGGAACACGGAGAGGATTCGGGTCTCTTCGTGGCCCATGGCGACCCGGCACCAACCAAGCACATCTCCTGGCAGAAGATGCTTGGCAGCTCTTTGCATCGACCACCGCTGTATTACGGTTGATGATAAAACTCCTGCATTACCTTAAGGACCCTAATCTATGGGAATTATGGTATATTCCTAATTATGGGTCATGCAGAATGTCTATCATCAACCGCAGTGCTGGAACAAAACCCGATATTCTTATATGCGAAAATCGCCTGCTCTTCGTCGCTGGCAGGCAGGGAAACGTGAGCACTGTCAGGATTGCCCAGAGTTGCTCAGGATGCTGCCCTCGATGCCCTTCAGGCAAGATAGTACTTGGTGGAGTAGGCGGTGGTATATGCGGTAAGTTGGCAGACGTATGATGATGTTGATGTGCACATCTGAGTGGACTGCCTCAGGGTATATAAAAGCTGTTTCACGTTTGCACCTCGCCAGGTGCCAGACACCTGCAGAGGTGCGGGAGCTAGTGGCAGATCACGTCGAGAAATTGGTGGACCTTCGGCACCTTGGCTCGACGTGCTTTGATCCTCTTGTTACTTCGAAAAGTTTCGGCTGCAACGTGAGGCCGTATGTGAACCGAAACAGCCTCTTCGTTTTAAAGAATCTCGGCTGCATGCACAGTCCCGCGGTGTCTCTGTTTTCCCAAAGACTGCGTGTGCATGTACCAGCCTATCGTGCCTGAGCTGTCATCCTGCAGGTATACTTCGGTTTGGAACTGCTACAGGCTTTTCCGCCAGCTCGGGATGAGACATCTTGCTGCAGCCCGGCTGAGCTTGAAAGGTCACGTCAAGCGGAGTGGTCGCTGGGCGTGGTCCGAGCAGACGCTGTCTTGTCGCTGTTTGCAAGGTGCTCGGTCGAGACGGAAGTTTGGTTGGCATCATCACGCGCAAGGCCCGCAGCATACTGCGGATTGGACGAGCCTCTACAGGCAGAAAAATGCAGATAGGCGGCTGACTGTGGATGCTTGGGCAAGACAGTCATCCATCTAAGCGCCATGATGTAATATGGTTCGTGCAGGACCTCATCCTAGCAGCGGAAGCTGCTGAAGAGGTGGCGGGCAGGGTGAACCGTGCGCTTTCGGCTTCTCGATCGTTGCAGTCTCGTGCTGTTTTCCTCCATTGGTCGTACGATCATCAGGCAGCTGCATGGAGCAGCCATACGTTGATGCAGTTGCGTTGCAGGGTGAAGAGACCAGCGATGATGATGAGGACGCTGCAAGCATGAAAAGAAGGAAGTAGGTGGTATCCCTGGCTGATGGGGCACCTCTTCTCGGATACAGTAAGCCTCTCCATGCAGCCGCCCTTTTATATGCAACGTCTCGTGAACTTGACAGGACCAGTTCGACGAGGAGGCACTTGCATGTTGCCTGAAAGCTGAGGGGCGAGGTAGTGCCTGTTTGATGAACATCGGTGAACTTAAATCCGCATCTGCCCGTGGGTCCACTTAGTAACTTACTTGTAGTAGGCCGTATAGGCTGCGGCTATGCCCGGTGGATTTTCCTTCAAGCCCCTAGACAGAATCGTCAATCATATCAGGCGCGCAGCGCACAGATAGCATGCCAGCTTCGCTTGGCAGGCGAGATCGCCTGAGATCAACTTCGCTCCAAGTCCTGGAAGCGACCACGAAGAAGACGGAATCAGCTCCCGATCGCAAGAGTTGTAAAATGCTGTAAACCTTCGAGTTGCATGAATCCCGAAAAGCCACCCGAACAGCCCAAAGCCTCAAGGCTTCGCGAAGCGGAGAAGTCCTAGAAGAATTCATTTGTCGGGTCTTTCGTCTCGTTCCGTTCATGATGAGGCATTGGGTCTGTGCAAGGTTTCAGATCTCAGTGCGGTCCCGTCTGTAATAGTCAGCCTTTCTGATCTCAACCCCACTCGTCATCGCTAGATCCACCAGGTTCCCTTGTACGCATCAACACCAAATCTACGACGCGTTCGAACACCTCCGGGCTGTCGCAGCGGCAGCCTCTTGGTGGAACTGTTTCGGGCAGCAGTGCGGTTGTGAGGTCCGTCAGCTTAAGGAACTGAGAGTACGTATCAACGGTAGAATGAAGAATCATCACAGAAGAACCTAGAATAACATTCAGTTAGAAGAACAACATTAAACATCAAGTCAAGCGAAGAATCCACGAGACCTCAGCATCACCATCAAGAGAACGGCAACAGCGAAAATCTTCTAGTGATGGGTGAGAGTGTGCCATGTGTGCGTTCCGCATCATTTATGTTTGCTCTTGTCTCTACCATACCAGTAACCTATTCAGTAGGCTACTGGCTGGTGGAGACGATAAGGTCTGTAGGTGGATCAACAACCCGCTGTATAGGAAACTCGGCGCCCGGGGTAAGCCCAGTGTGCCGTTTCCGAGGTTGAGCGAACGTCAGTTGGAGTCGACGACGGGCGGCATGGGCGGTGCTGGAATGTAAGCGGTTTAAGAAGGAAGCTGCATGCACCTGTATTGTAAACGTTTGAAATCATGGCCTCTGGCAGCTCTTTCGACCGACTTGTTCTATGTGTGCCTCCAAGCATGTATACTTGGCTTCGCCAGTTAGGATCCAAAGAGCAGTCGGGTGCCGCTGAGCTTCGTTCCGTCGCTCACATGCTTTTCTCTCATCACCAGCATGTCAGACTCATTCAGCATGGGTGGCGTGGGCGAAGTTCTCATGCATTCACTTGCAGAGACATGAACGTTTGAAGATCAGCCCGTCTCACCTCTATCAGTTTGCCACTAACCATATCTTCAGCTCCAGGCAAAGAGGCGTCGGATGCTGCCGGACCTGCATGGATGCCGCAGCAAGCGAGATCAACGAGTCACAAGTGCTTGGATAAGATGATTCCCTGATGGGTGCTTTCTCCCAAAGAGGTAGGTACCCCAGGCCTGCACCCACAGCAAGCTCTCACTTCAAGGAGCAATGTAGCAGAACTTAGTTCCAAGCCATGCAATATGGAAGAAACCCAACGTCAGCCGGCACAAGATACACGGGCCACGTACAAAGTCGATGACAACCAGGAATTTAAGGAATCCGTCCCAGCCAGACTCCAGCCGCTCGTGCCATTAAAGCGTCGGGCACATGTTGTTTTGCTTCCCCCTCACCCCTTTTCTCTCTCTTTGTCTCTCCCTCTCCCTCTCTCTCTCTCTCTCTCTCTCCCTCCCTCCCTTTCTCTGTCTCTCTTTGTCTCTCTACCATTGGTTAAAGCAAACATGTTGTGCGGACTGTGTGGGCACCATAAACACGCACATGCATGAATGCTTCCGTTGAATGCTGCCTCTTGCTGCAGATTCGCCCTGCCCGTCGAGTGGTTGGACACGGCTCTTGTCGGCTTTTGTCTCAGTGCTTTCGAGTCACTGAGGCTTCAAGGTCATGCTGATTCTGGGCCTCTTCATGCAGTGCCATTCAATTTTGCGATCGAAGGAATCACGCAACCAAAGCCCTGCACACTGCACAAAGTTGCAGCCAGACTCTAGGGCGACCTACATGCGAACTAGATGCATCTTCGCAAGGCCTGCACAAGAACATCGAGATGCACTGCTACCCATCTTCGTCGAGCATGACCGCAGTGATCTCAGCTAATCCGGGACGACCACTTATATAGCTTCGTTTAGATGTTGTGGGGTTCTTGTTCTGACTCCTGGCGGCCCGACCCCTCAGCCCAGGTGCACTGCACGCTGAAAGACAGGCATCCGACGTTATTGCGGAGCTTTTCTTAAATTTCCATGAGAGTCGATGGGAAGCGTCCTTTGCGCTGTGAATTTGCATTAGTCTTTTTGTATCGCTGTGCGTGCGTTTTTTTCCATTTGCGGTTCTGTGTTGGAGGGCTGTCAGCGCTCGCTCTCTCTCTCTCTCTCTCTCTCTCTCTCTCTCTCTCTCTCTCTCTCTCTCTCTCTCTCTCTCTCTCCCTCTCTTTCTCTCTCTCCCTCTCTTTCTCTACATATATGACATACAAAACACATCGAGAATACTGCAGTATATGCACTGTAATGTTGTAGCAATTTCTGTGCGAGGGTATAGTACGGTACAATGTAACATACTATGAAATCTGATGGCATGGATTGATCTGATAGCCTGTCATCTTCTGATACAATGCAAGTATAGCTTAATCTTCACATAGTCCCAGATAGTAGTTCCATAGTATGTATATGAGTATAAAATTCGGTAACATTGTACTTGAATAGACGGTAGGATCATATCATGTTATGTGTTATCCTATCATGTCATATCAGATAACAAAGATAAAGGAGAAAACAAGATCACACAGTCTAACATATTGCAATACAGCCGACTGCAGTATTCTTTCAATCCATACAGCATGACGTAACATTGGAAAACATAATGTAACATACCGCAGTGTAGTATGGCAGAGTATCGTATGATGCATCACAAGACAGTACAGTATCTCACAGTATTATATAGGTTCTAACATAGTACATTGCACTTTATACACCATACAATCACGGTATAGCATAAGATGCAGTGTAGATTGGCATGGTATAGTAGATAAAGCGTGGTATAGTATTCAATGTAATATGCGATATTCCAATATAGTCCGGTAGAGTACTACACATATGAAGATGCTGAGACATGCTGTGATGGAAGGTACTGTAGTATAGCAACATCTTCCGTTATGTAGTCTATTACACTATATGTACGTGTATTTGCCTTTTATAATGTTCTCTGATTTAGCACAGTGTCGTATCATATGGGGTAATCGAATGGAATATGGTATAACATCGTACAGTTGAGTATATCATGACTTAGGGTGTATAACATGGTATAACATCATACAGCGCTGTGTAGAATTTGTTGTAGTTCATTCCTTTCAATAGCACATTAATATAATTTAACATATACTAAAATGTAATACGCTATACAATCCACGAGAAGACCACATATCTAATAAGACACACGTGTACACAATATAGCATGATGTAATATGACATGTTGTAATTTAATGAGAATAGAATAGAGATGCCATGTCAAACGATCTGCTATAGCTATGTTATTCCTTGTATATTTTACCGGACACTACAGTATAACGTTGTGCCATCAAGGGATAAAGCATGTTTCAGTAGACTACAATATCGGTAGAGTAGAGCAAGGTAAGGCACCGTAGAGTAGAGTATAGTGTGAAAATTATCTGTACATGTACGGGTTTATGTCTATGTATATGCATGTGCCTTAGTACAGACACACGTATGCATACTCTTGTCGTATTGCATGTATATGTAGAGCGGGAGTTGTATTCCTTCCGCTTCGACTGCCGAGATCATTCTGCGATACTGAGCATGAGCACCATGCCGACTCTGCCCTGTCACGGAGGCGCTGCTTATGGCTGTTTTCGCTGCTCACGCGAGAATTTCGTCAGCGAAGAGCGAAGAAAGCGGTTGAGGGTTTGGGGTTTGCCCTAAAGCCTTCAAGCCCTGAATCCTAATCAGGTTTCAAGACATTTCGTCAGGTGCATTGGGTGTGCTGTCGATTGGCTCGGACGTCAACTGCCACCCCATACATTGCTTACATGTGGACAGTTGCTGATGTCAGTGCACTGCCGATGTGCGCATGCGTATTAAGCAGCACGGCTTCACGTTTGACAGATGCTCCGTGGCTGTGCAGTAAAAGGTGCATTGGCCCCGATCTTTTTGTAGAAGAAACATGAGCCTGCAACGCCGTGTGGATAGAGTCGGTTAGAGTGTCCACAAGGACTGCCCAGCTAAACTTCTGCAGCCCCGGAAAAGGACTCACGATTAGCCGTCCAACAAACCCCGAAGCGTTCAGACAAACGCAGCAGTGCTCTGCAGTCAAGAGCGCTTGAGCCATGTTCGTTCTGTGGGCCAAAGATGGACCGCCCGGAAGTGGCAGCTCCAAGCCCGCGACGAGCAGGCTTGGAAGGAGGATTTCTGACTTCTCACTCTAAGGCTCCATTGTTGGGACATGCTTCGCGTCAATCTTGTTTTTGAATGTCGGTTGCCGCGTCAGAACCTTTGATGCGCCTGGTGTTGGCTGCTCAAAAAGAGCCAGGCAATAGGCAATGGTGCAGTGCTCCTGCTGCATTGCGCCTCAGGTCGGCTTCCTCTGGACCGAATTCAGGAGATCAGGCTGCTGGGTCGACATCGTCAATGGCAGGCGCGGCTATGACTCGAGTGCCGCAGCAAGCCGGTAAGGCAGATCAGCTGCAAATCACCTCTGAGACTCAGAATTGTTTGGTCTTCGGAGTCCTTGCTGCCCTGACAGGAGGTGTTGCGATTGCTGCGAGACACAAAGGGGCCAGCGCTTGGGCCCAAAGCCTGCACCTCAAAACGGCTGTAGGCTCTGACAGACTCTGGCAGTGAGCCGCTGCACTCGTGACAGCTCGCGGCTCCTTGTGCTTGGAGATTCTCGGATCTTACGCCGTATCCGATGCGGTCCCGCATTGATCGTGTGAACGATGTGCAACAGTCTGAGCTCCCTGGAATCTCGACAGGTTCTCAGCGCCGCCATCTCCGCCCTTCGCTTGGCCTCGCAATGGCTGAGTGCCCTCACACTCCTCCACGAAGCTTGGAGGTGTGAATTGTGGGACGCGCGCTTTTGGGAACAGCAACAGTTGCGTTGCTTCCGGCTGGGGCTTCAGGGCCGCTCGTTGTCTCCCATCACAACATCATAGTCATCGTCAACATATCACCCTTCCTTGTTAAGTGAAGATGGTGGGGGGACCTAGGTGGGGTTCTGCACTTATGGCTTCTGCACTTATGGTTCGTGGGCCCAGGGGCGAAGCAATAAGTGAAGATGGGTTTCTGGAGACGTATGTTTTCGGTCGTTGGAATCTGTGCTCGGATGTTGGCGGGGCTATCGAAATCTCGGCCAAAAATCGGTTTAGACCCAGCAGTGCTCTAGACGCATAACTTCCATCCCGAGGCATATGTTGACATGTCAACATAGTAAGTCTTCCCCGCATGTTGTGGAGCCTCCAAAGTGCCAGCGCCTCAAAAGCAACGGATTCTGGATGGTGTGAAGATGACGCCTGCTCTTTACCACGTGCCAGGCGGCGCGAGAGTCTCGACGTCGTGGTCGTCTCGTCTGCCCTTTCCGCAGCCGAACGCGGCGGAGCCTGGCAGGCCTGCGGCGAGCCACCAGAGGTCATGTTGATGCACATTTATCAGAAATACATGTGTAGACATTCGAATTCACGTACATAAAACATATGTATGTATGTATGTAAGTATGTATGCATGTATCATCCATGCAGGCAGGCAGACAGACAAACAGACAGACAGACAGACAACGCACACAGACAGACAGAGTTCTATAAAAGTACGATGTGCTTCCATCGGCTGCAGTGCATGTTGTGGCACAGCTCACAAACCACAGTAGAGAATCTGCCTGCGCCGGCCGATCATAGAGCTGGTATGCCACCTAACGCAGGAACCTAATTAAGAAAACCTGGGCCTATAACCCCGATATAGTATGATATAGTAGGGTTCATATAAGGAACCCTAATAAAGGCCCAAGGTTTCTTAATCGGGTTCCTACATTATGCCACCTAGCTGCCATTGGACCTCCTTTGGATGAAGGGCTTGCGGGCTGACTGTGGGAATGGAGGTGGCGCTTTCCCTGCTGGAGACTATGGAGGACTGGAGTATACGTGCGACACCCGGCAAATTTGTCCATGCCAGCGTCTTCAGGAATTAAACAGTTTGGATGTTGCTGCGCAGAAAGACTCAGAAGAATAGTGGAACCCGACATCACCGAAAGCATGCCCCAATGTGGCCTACACGAAACTGAGGCCCTGATGTCATCGTCTGCAATGCAGCCATGACTGCCTGCGGCGCAAGCAGCTGGAATTTGGTGCCACGGCATACTGGTCTCTGGTTTCCGTAGAGCAAATCTAGATGGCTTGCGTCCCAGCCCTTACACTCGACGACAGGCTTTTGACCGGAAGAAGCTGTTGCAACCTGGTTCTGGTTGGTCTAGGGCCTAAGGGCTCAGGTACTACAGCTTCTCGACTCATTCCCATCGAGGAGGCTGACACCTGATGTGTCTTGGTCGCGACAGGGCTCATCCGCTTTCTAGTTATTCTAATTTAACACTACTTTGGAAAGCAAGTCGGTTCAAAGGTCCTCAAAAATGAGCCTCTAAAGGCTGAAAGGAACCCTTACAGGAACCCTTCAAGGAACCCTTGAAGGAGCCCTCAAAGGAGCCCCCAAGGCAGCCCTGAAAGGAGCCCTCAAAGGAACCCCTTAAAGGAGCCTTTACAGGAACACTTAAAGGAGCCTTTATAGGAGCCCGAGCCCTTAAGCGCTTCGAACCAGGACCCTCCTTGTACCCTCAAATAGGGGTATATGGTCCCAAACAAGGGGCACTTAGGCTCTAATACAGTAGAAGCCAGAAAGTTGGAATATCATTATCGTAACCCCTTTAAGGTAAATTATAGGGGATCCTACCATTAATCCATATCCCGACTTTCTGGAGTTCTCTTTAGAGGGTTTAGGAAACCAGAGGTCATCTCTTTCTCGGCGGCTGCCACCGCCTGCCGCTCGCAGTGGCAGGAGGCCCAGCCGCTGACACCGAAAACGCAGTAGAATAGAATAGAGATGTGAATAGAGCAGAGTCTTATATGTTATGATGTCACATGATATGTTATGGTTTTCATAGAGTAAAACTGAGTATGATAAGTTATGATATAGAACAGAATAGAGTATTATATAACTCAATCCGAAGCTAAAGCCAAAGCTTGTTCAATCGCCCTTCCTGGGGTTCACACAGGGTCACAAGGGCCATCAAGGGTTTGCGGGGATTGCGTCCGGTTTCAGGATTTAGGGAGATTTTACATTGTCTGTGCTTATCATGTTCTGGGTAACAGGAGCGAGCTCGAAAATACGTCTACACGCAACACTGTGGATGTGTTGCTTCACTCAGGACTTCACGACTTCACGAAGCGAACGTGTATGGAGATGAGGATGTGTGTGTGTGTGTGTATACTATGTACATATGCGAACATTCGTGTAGAAGGACGTGTATGCATACGTACACAAGCTCAAAAAACAATTTCTGAACCCAGGACCCCGAAAGCCCTACACTAAACCCGAGACCTCTACATTCCACAACAAGTCTTGAATCCTCAACACTCAACCCAGACCCCAAAAACACCCTAAGACACCTCAAACCCGGCCACACCCTTTCGGTCACCTTGTCCTTCATTTTGGGATCCTAGGTCGCGTGCTGCATTGACGCAGTAGTTATGTCAGGGTCAGAGCGAATACAATGTGACAGGGAAACTAATCGACGTGTAAGCTGAGTTTTTGAGCCTTGTCAAGATTGGGTCTGTCAAAGCCCCAAGCCGAACCTGAATCTATGAAGTTCAGCGCCTTCGCTTATCACTGCATTGTCCCCCGCCAGCCCTGGTCATAGACCCCATGGACAACTTAGAATTCTGGGGCTTGTGTGTAGTTTGGCATTGAGGGTTCTGATCCTCTGATATAGTGGCCATAATAATTACCAATACTATTGTCGGGGTTCCTTATGACATTTATAGTATCATGGGCCCCCAAACCCTATTCTAATTATTAAGGCCCCTATATACTATAGTACCCTTATAGATCCCCTAAAGATGCCTTTAAGGGAAGCCTATTCTAATTCTTACGGCCCCTATATTACCTGTTCGAGGCGCTGAGTTGCCTACATCGTGCACTGGAGCAGTCCCTGGCGGGATGCTCAGGATGGCTCCCAGACTTTGGGAAACGGCCTATACAGCTCTGAAGCCAAGTGCATAAAATGCCTCATGTCCAAGCCCCGTGCATGGCCTACAGCACTTCCAGATTGGACTGATCTGCCAGTGCTGTCGTTCCTTGAACTGCTGTCTGATAACTGCTAAGTTGCTATTATGGTTGTTGCCAATCGGCACATTGCTACTACTGTTACTACGTTTAGTGTAAGCGTTGTTAGCATTGTTGTTACTACTGTTGTTGTCTAAAGATGATGACTTCGAAGCCTCAACTCGAAACGCTAATCCTAACCACCCTGAACCCCAGAATCCACCTTAAATCCACCGTAAACCCCAGAATCCTGGAAATCCTAGAAGCCCTAAACTACGAGTTCTTAGTCTCTTACGGTTGATGATATAAATCCTGCATGACCCAGAATAAGGAATATACCATTATTCCCATAGTTTAGGGTCATTATTAAGGTAATGCAGGATTTATATCATCAACCGTAGTTCCGACCGTCCTTTGGCCTCCGACCGAGGCCCCGGATGCGGCTCTTTGGAGCGCCGTGGTCTCGGCGTGCGGTGATGCCGGCGAGTGGCAGAGGCAAGAAGGTCCTAGGCTTTAGTAGGGATACTACAGTGTTTTCCGGCGGTTTCAGGGTGTTTGTGATTCTAGGTTTTCGAGGGTCTTAGGTTTCGAAGCATTTTGGGATCTTAAGGTCAGGGAGCCGCTGAACGAGCGTTGTGGTGTTCACCGTGATGAGACGGATGGTGTCCCCGTCACCACCGTCGGCATCATCTTCATTGTCATCATCTCCAATCTTGCCCCCCCCCCCACTCCCCCAAAAGACCAAGCTTTTAACACTAGGGCACTATGGATGAACGGTTGATAATGCTGGACTCTGCTTCTTCCTTCGGCAGCGAGGTCCAGAGTCCAGAGCCTCCCTCCCAAACTTGCTTGCCCAAGTCTCGAATCATACCATCGGCAGTCACGGCTTCTTGTTCAGAAGATCGAAGTTCAGTATGCTATCAAACCTCGGCATGACGCTCGGCATCGTGGTTCGGCTCGGCAGCTCATCCGTGTCTGAGAAGGCTGAAACACATGTAAGTGTCGCAGCATGTTACTGAGACGCAGGATCAACAAGGACACGGTGCGCTTTGGTGGCAGTTCCGGGGCACTTCTCGGGCTCGAAATGTTCTTCGGTACTGTACTGCCGAGTCGTCCGCAACGAACGGCCAACCGGTTTGCCACTATACTATACGATAGCGGAGGACACGTGGAGCATGGATATGCTCAGGCCAGGAGGACGCAGCCACTGTCAAAGAGTCCGTCGCCTGCGACATTCTTCTCGATAGCGGCTAGGTGCCTTGATGGCCACGGTGGCGACCTGGCGGCTGTTGCCCAAACAGTCTCATGCCACGAGAACTGGAGGCCAATGTGGCACCGTCAGGTACATCATCCGGCACGGTCGTGTGCGGGGCTCTTCTCCTGCTGTTAAATCTTGGGGGACTGCCGCGGAGTGGTTTGCGAATCAGCGAATTTGCCGAACGGTCGGCAAACTCGAATTACAGTCTCAGGAAGGTGCTGGCTAGAACGCCGTCTCAGGAAGCCGCGGCGAAAGAAGTCCCAGCAGCAAGGCCAAGAGGGCGGACAATGCGGCAGTGATACCCGATTTCCCACAAAGGCTCTATGTTAGGCCGCCTCGGTTGCAACCATGAGCAATAATCCTCGGTGTACTCCCAACTGAAAGCCCTTACAGAATCTCTGTAGCACTTCCTTCATTGCAACAGTATCGATAGCACTAGTAAAGGAAAAGACTTTCCCTGGTACGGTATAGTATTATAGCAGATTGAGCCGTCTCCACCTGTCTCCATGCAGGGCTTTGCTGATCTTCAAGACTGCGCGGCACGTGGATGCGGGGGATCCTGGTCTCTATGCGGCTGCAATAGGTGCCTGTCAGGCAGGGGGGGCCGTCAGGGTGTCGCGGCATGACTGGTTCTAGAATAGAAGGGCCCAGAGAGCCCAATACCCCTTAATTAAGGAGTGTACCTCAATTTATAGAGGCCGTAATATTCTGATTTAAGGTATATTCCTTAATTCAGGGGTATTGGGATCTCTGGGATACCCGGGTTGCTGCTAGGGACTGTTTGGCTCCCCGACAGATCGGAGCTCAGTGGCAGCTTGGCCTGGACTTCTTGGCAGAGATGCGGCTGGCAGGCCTGGCAGACAGCTTCCGGGCAAAGTGTGTCAACAAAAGCGCATGCTAGTTCTGCATTAAGGTGTGTTGGGGATCTCAGCTACAGTAACCAATCAGCTTTACCACTGGGAGCAAGTCTCTGGATCTGGAAGGCTACTGCATATGGCATAGATTTCAATAATATGAAGACGTCTCTCATACTCGTGATATCAGTCATAGTACATCTAGCCTTATTCCTTGTGAATACATCAGACCTTCCGTCGCGACTGTAAGTGGGCTAGTAGAAACGACTCAAACAGAACAGAAGGGTCAGATTCAACAGCCTTTCGCAAGGTGTTTCAGAACAGCCCGGCCTGAGGAAGAGGACCAAAGATGTCCAAGCGCTTCGGCTTGTCAATGTGTGGGGCTTTCTTAAACTGACGGGCTTCTGCACAAGAGTCTGTAGCATGAGGCTCCTGGAATTTGCGAGTTCTTATGGAGGTCACTTATGTTCTGAAGCTCCATGCCGGCTGGGCTGCTGCATGCAGGGGAATGTCATGCAACCCTTAGGCGATATTGGCCGACCTAGAGCCAAACCCTAAAGCCCTAACACCTTCCGGCAAACAGGCTCCTCCGACGTTTGAGCTCTTTACGCTAGCCTGCAGCCTAGGCAGAAGACGGAGAAGCGCCCTCAAGCAAGAACCCCCCGTCCCCGGCCCGCCCCACCCAGCACACCAAAACCACGGCTCGGCATGTTTGCCTTTGTTGGGATGCCTTGGCCTATCCATCATGAACTTTCCTTTAGTTTCGAAGTTCATACCAGCACAAGTTTTAGCACAGTGCCCCGTCATGTACTTAGACGAGATGATGTAATACAAGAGTTGATGTTGAAATCACAGCACCACATACAGGTCAGTGACCGGTTGGTGGCTTTCGGTGCTGCAATGAGTGCTGCGGAACGGCGCAACTGGCTCCGTGGCCCGAAATCTTGTAAGGTGCGGCACGCGGTCGCCATAGTCCAGCAGAGTAGTGAAGCTCATTTTTTGAAGTTTAGTCCTCTTAGAGTTTCCGCGGAAGCTTTTGCAGAAGACTCATGAACCCCTAAGCCCTAAACGCTAAGACCCTAAACCCGCGGGGCTAGAGCCGACCTGGCGAGAGCCACGGTGCTAAGCAAGAGGACTCCCGCGAGGACCCGGGTGCATGAGTTGGTGGCAATCCCCCTACAAGCAAGGTCAAGGCAGGAATTCCACTCCCGCAAGCAGCTTTGGTAATCTGGATGCAATGGCTAAAAGACACGAGGGTTCAAAAAATGAAAAACCTAAACCCTAAAACCCCAATTACCAAACCGTGGTTTAGCTTGGCCTCAAATGGAATCCAAGGTTGTGGGCATTGCGTCTGGCTGAAAGCCTGAGCCAGGAGGTACTACAGGGGGCTATAGGTTGGAACCTGTACTATTTTGGGGTTCAGGGTTTAGGGTTAGGGAGCCACTCTGGCGCAAGGCTACTAGTGCCAGGGCCGTTGCCCCGTAGGAGCGGGGTGCCGATTGCGCCGTGTTCTCACTTTACAGCCATGAGTTCGGAATGGTGGCCTGAAATCAGAGACCTCTTCGGCTTTGCTAGCCAATCCTGGCCAGAACTTCACGGCTCTTTCGCATGCTTTGAGCTTCGTATTGATGGGCCGGAGATTGATACTGGTGATTCGGTGTTGGTCAGGGTTCAGGTTCTCCAGGAGCTTGAGGGTGAGATTCTTCGGGAGGAGGTTCGAGCAACTGGATCCAGGCAACCCGGGCGAAAGGCCGTCTTGAGATTGCCGTACGTGGCGTGGAACCAGGTGGGTAGTCGATGTAGTACACTGCGAGCTTTGTGGACACATGTGACTATTCAGCAAGACATCATCATTCTGGATGCTACAGTGGGGCAAGCATCATTGCCCCTTTGCACCGAACCAGAACCACAAGGTTTAGATCCACAGGGCTTTTTCGACAGAGTTGGCTTTTAAAGACGTTTACAGACTTTTAAAAACTTTCAAATGCAAGAAAAAACATTCTAAAAACTTTTAGAAGACTTTAAAAGACTTTTAGAAACTTTTAGAAGACTTTTGCAAACTTTAAAAGACTTTTCAAAACTTTAAAAGGCTTTTAAAATATTTAAAAGACTTTTAAAAACATTAAAATACATTTAAAAGCTTTAAAAATACTTTAAAAGACTTTTAAACGCTTTTAAAAGCTTTTACAAACTTTAAAAAGAATTTGAAAGACTTTTAAAGACTTTAAACAACTTTTAAAAATTTTTAAAAACTTTAAAACAAAAAAAACTAATGTTTTTTCCGAGAAGACGAGGATGAAGAAGACCTGGCACAGGGTTTACAGTTTCAGGGTCTTTAGGGTTTGGGGTTAAGAAGGCAGAGTGCCATAGTATTAGGGGTTTGAGGGTAATGAAAGGGTTTGGGTTAGAGTTTCAGGGTCTTTTTATATTTAGGGTTTGGGGTTAGAAGGCAGAGTGCCATAGTATTAGGGGTTTGAGGGTAATGAAAGGGTTAGGGTTAGAGTTTCAGGGTCTTTATTATATTTAGGGTTTGGGGTTAGAAGGCAGAGTGCCATAGTATTAGGGGTTTGAGGGTAATGAAAGGGTTAGGGTTAGAGTTTCAGGGTCTTTATTATATTTAGGGTTTGGGGTTAGAAGGCAGAGTGCCATAGTATTAGGGGTTTGAGGGTAATGAAAGGGTTAGGGTTAGAGTTTCAGGGTCTTTATTATATTTAGGGTTTGGGGTTAGAAGGCAGAGTGCCATAGTATTAGGGGTTTGAGGGTAATGAAAGGGTTAGGGTTAGAGTTTCAGGGTCTTTAGTATTTAGGGTTTGGGGTTAGCAGGCAGAGTGCCATAGTGTTAGGGTTTGAGGGTAATGAAAGGGTTAGGGTTAGAGTTTCAGGGTCTTTAGTATATTTAGGGTTTGGGGTTAGAAGGCAGAGTGCCATAGTATTAGGGGTTTGAGGGTAATGAAAGGGTTAGGGTTAGAGTTTCAGGGTCTTTAGTATTTAGGGTTTGGGGTTAGCAGGCAGAGTGCCATAGTGTTAGGGTTTGAGGGTAATGAAAGGGTTAGGGTTAGAGTTTCAGGGTCTTTAGTATTTAGGGTTTGGGGCTAGAAGGCAGAGTGCCATAGTTTTAGGGTTTGATAGTATTAGGGATGCACAAATCGCGTGAAGTGGCTACGAACTGCTGGATGTTGCGCTTTTCTGCGTTGACCACACTGTCAAGCGAATCACGTGCAGGCGAAGCAGGGTACAGCTGGGTGACGCGACAACGTCTGGCACTCTGCCTTCCCAGCTGCTGGCACTCTGCCTTCCCGCCTCAAGATCCATTAATTATTGCCACCCCAACTTTGCACAAAGCTGGTCGGTCAAAGGTATTGCTCCAGCATCAAGGTCAGGAAGTTCCCCCGGACCACCGAGACGGATGGCAACAAGTGAGAGGTGTTTCATCTGAAGGACAAACTGCCGTTGTTGTTCATCTTCGTCGTTCCAAACATAAACAAAATCACAAACGAGAGAAACGCGCGGCAACTCCAGCGGTTCTTCTCCTTCACCCACCTGATAACACTTCGGGAAGGGGCCTTGGTACCGTCGAAGAAGCCTGAGGCCTCCTGTAATGCGGGAGCCAATACGTGGCCAGTAACGCAGGTAGCGAACCATGATTTCCCAAGGCACGTCGTCATAAACTTCATTCCATCTCTCAGCTGGTTTCCACTGGTCAGGCGCTTTGGCCAATTTTTCGCAAGCGGTTTTGATCAAGATTGGGGAGAGCTCGCCTCTGAAGAAACACTCTCCTCGTTCGATCGGGGCGAAATGCATTGCTCTGGACGGCTACTGTTCAGTCACAAGCACGCACGGCTTCAAACCACATGTGCTAGTTTGTGCGGCTTCCGGGTTGTGGCACTCGAAATGATTGTCCATGTGCTTGCACGTGACAAATTCCACATGTGTGAAAATGCGAACATGCTTTCGCAATCCGTCTTCCCCAAGCAGAAACACACAGTCTCTCGGACGCATTCCAATCTAGCAGGACCCGCTGCCATCAATGCAAGCACACAGACAGACACACAACTTTTCTTTGCAGCGCAGGATGAATCCTCTAGTTGTTGCCAGGCCTCCTGGTCGGGCCACAACAGGGCCTATGGTCAATGACGTGTTGTCTGGCCTGCGCTTCTGTCATCTTGGAAGCCACACGTCCCCAGTGATAGGGTACGAGGTGGCTCCACTCGCCTTCAATGCCAGACACACATGGGTTCATGTAATGTGACACAACACACAGCAGATCAGGCAACCACATCGAAGCTATAACAAATGTTCCGAATCTTTCCAAGAGACCGCCGTCTGTCACACGAACTCGGAGAAACCATTTTGCTTTGTCAGTGCCACCAGGATTCGGGTCGTACTTCATCTCACCAGCGATCTTGGGACACTCCGGGCATTGAACAGGTGTCCATACCCCTTGGTAGTCAACACGGTTCGGCCGCCGCTGATGTTGGGGGCCACGGACTGCAACCTCCCGTGGCTCGAGTGCTGGGATAGGCACTGCAGGCACCTCCGGCATCTCAGCAGGAGGGGCTGGCACTCTGCCTTCCTCGGGCTCCACGTGATCATCAGGCTCTGGGACAGGGATTGCAGCAGGCACCTCCGGCATCTCAGCAGGAGGGGCTGGCACTCTGCCTTCCGCGGCCTCCACGTGATTATCAGGCTCCGGCTCCACCGGCACCTCAGCAGGAGGTGCTGGCACTCTGCCTTCTGCTCCCTCTTGACCACTTTCATCAGGAGGCGCGGGTTGCTTCCTGGGCAACATACGTGGGCGACAAATCTTTCTCTTGGCTTTCCGTTTGGCCTGTGGCTTGGCCTTTGCTTTGGTCTTTGCTTTGGCCTTGCCCTTTGCCTTGGCCTTTGCTTGCTGCGTCTTGATGGCCTGCCAGGTTTGATGCACCCTTTTGATTCTGCGTTTTCTGACTGCGTCTGAGACCATTTTAAATTCCTGTTTGTCCTCAGCAAGCAGGTCGTCAAGAACCAGCTCATCAACAAAGTCCCCCATGATAATGTCATCCTCATCCTCATCCTCTGTTGAATCTTTGGCTGTCGAATACATAGCCTCAATTTTGCGCATGAAATCCTCATCTTCCGGAAGGTGATGAGAAGCGATCAGGCTCATGAGCTTTGGACGGCGCATTCGTTGCAGCTCCTTTCGCTTTTTTTCGTCTACGTTTCCAGTCTGGGAGATCACATGCTCGGCGAGATTCTGGCAGTCTGCGAGAGTCCGACATGCTTGTGACATTTCCCTCAGTCGAGTCAGCAAAAACAAGCACAGCAAAACTTATATAAGTTTATTGTACTATTTACTGTATGGGTCGACAGTTGACAGAATCCTAAATGAAAACATGTCACTTGGGATGCTGCAACATATAGGATAGAAGTGACACTGAGCTTGTAGCACAACGACGGAGGCAAATGAAGCCATTCCAGAAGACTGCCTCTGTTTCGATGACTTCCCAATACTGGGGCTCATACAAATGAATCCAGCAGGCCTTGACGCTGGAACCATCCGGGCACTCTGCCTTCAAAACAAAATATATCTCTCCTGTCGACTGGTCCTCATGCTGGACCACTGGCCACATGAGAGCAGCCCAGGTTTTTGCCCCAAGAGAGAGATAGCATGTCAAATCCAAGACATGGTTCAAGATCTTCAAAGGGGCTGCAAGGCTGCTAAACTTCCCAGCACGCAAGGGAACATGCTGAGATGCCAGTCTTGCATCATTGTAGTGAATTAGCCATGACCACGCAGCTGATGCTCGTTCGAGTGTCTCTTCTGACAGGGTGTTCCATGTCTTGTCGCCGACAATCTCGGTATACTGTGACGGCAGCTTGTGGACACATCCTCTGAAGCACAACTTTTGGCGCTTCCTGTCCACATTCCAAAACTCCCTTTCAAAATATTCCCGTTTGACTTTTGCCGGATGCCTGATTGAACGGCTTTCAAAGACGTTTGAATTCTCGATCACAGTTTGAATCGTGGAGTATGTTTGCTTGCGGGTTTTGTTCAACAAAGAATCATTACGAATCTTGTTGTGCACATCTTCCACAATCTTGTTGTCTGGCAGCGTCTGCACCAGAACACTCAGCAGGTGGGTTGCAGGGCATGCTGGTACCGATATTGTTACAGTCCTTTGAGCTGGCACTCTGCCCTCTTGCCCGTCTAACAAAATGTCACCAACTCCGGCACCGTCATCTGCTTCTTCAGGCACAGAATCCTCCATCTCCCCGTCCTGCTCTGTGTCAACATCATCCACGACAATGTCTTCTGACCCCGGAGGCGCCACTTCATATCCCTGTGCCTCCAATGTGTCCAGAAAAAGTCTCGAAGGATGGCTGATTCCAACTTGCAGGTCTGTGAAGAGTTGCCGGGCATGAACACTTGGAGTGGACCGTGCCAATGTCGACTCCAACCTCAAGAGTGATGTGTGATGGCCCTTTGCCTTCAAAGCCGTGATCGTCCGAATTTCTGCATCAGGTGACAGCAATCCCGCATAGGCATCTGGTGGAAGTGAAAAAAGACTGCAAGTCCAGACCCTGTTCATCAGCAAATGCAAGCTCAACATCATGATTTTTTCTGCGGGCTCGTGTAAATCAGTATCCAGATGCTCCTTCCACAACTCGGTCTTCTGCAGGTTGGAGACAATCTGCAACAAATGTTTGTCTGCTTTCCAGGCATCATTCACTGTCATCAACTCGGCATAACCTCGACCATCCTGCGGCGATTTAACGTTTTTTACTTGTTTCCCATACCATGTCCACAACGGTTCGGTCACTTTGTACAATATCTTGGAGTGATCGAAAAGGTCTTCTGTCATGAGATAGTATGCCAACTTGAAGCCCCCCATGCTGGCTTTCAACAAGCTGAGTTCTTTCCGTGGATCAGTGGCACGACCAGCCTGTGACAGCTTTTGCAAATCACCCAGTGCATCTTCCTGCCTCTCACCATTGTCAGAGTCCGGCACTCTGCCTTCGGACTCTGGCACTCTGCCTTCGAAGAGCTCCTTGCCCGATTGTGTATTCGCCGAGTTGGAATACAGGCTGAGTCTTTCCCTTGAGCAAGGGCTGAAAGATTGATCTTCACCGAAATGATCAGCCAGCAGCATTTTGAGGACATGAAACTCATGAAGTTGCTCACAACATAGCTGGTTCCAGCTGAACCATCTGGAGGATTTCACCAAGCTGCCCTTCTTCATGAAGGATTCGACATTTGCAAGCATATGTTCAATCTCATGCTCGTCACCGGATAGCTGCCTGTCTAAGTCATAGGCAATCTTATCTCGAAAAGCGTCCCACAACAAGCTTCTGCTCGGTGATGTGCAGGAAACAAAACTCGCCAGCATTTCCTTCTTCTGCTGGTAGAAACCACCACTTCCAAAGGGTTTATAATTCAGGGCAAAGATGTAAGAGGAGTGAAGTTGTGCTTTCAGGAAGAGTCCTTTGAGGCATCTCGACATGCTGTTTTTGAAATCTCGAATGGCCCTGTGAATCTTGTCACATTTCACATGAATCATGTTTTCACGCATAGCATAGGCCATGCCAGCAAGTCCGATGCTGCCCTGGTCAAGGCCCAAGACCAGCAGTGGAATGTTCAGCCACCACTTCTCTGACTCTGGCAAGACGGGGAGCACATTTGTGATCTCTCCATCCTCAGACATTGTCTTCAGAAAGGAGACATGAGGAAAAGCTGGTGGCACTCTGCCTTCTGGCACTCTGCCTTCTGGCACTCTGCCTTCAGCCGGATCCGGATTGTCCCTCAACCACTGAAAACAGCGGTCAATGTCATTGTCTTCTTTTCCAACTTGGAAAACCACCCTGCTTTCATATCTTTTCACAGGCCTCTGCCCAAGAGAGGGGGCGATCTTGAAAGAGCCCAAATCCATTCGCCCTCTGTGCAAAATCCAGATTTGGTGACTGATCGCTTGAAGCTGCCTGAATGCAGCAATCCTTTCCAGCTTCTTTCGCTTTGATATGTGAAGAAGCAGGTCGTCGTCAAACCGGTCTTGTGGAGAAACTTGTCCAGTCTTCATCACTTGCATGGGTGCAAACACTGCAGCAGAAATCTCATTCGCCCAAGCCACTGTCACAAGACAATCGCTGGTGCTGTGAGTAGACCCATCGGCGATGAAGTTGATTTGTCGACAGTGCTGCATAGCAGTGATAGCTCTCTCCTGGTACAACCGATTGATTCGAAGCTGCCACTCGTCACAGCTGGACTCAGGCACACCTGAGCTGGCAAGTCAAAGAGCGATTCGTTCACTTCAATAAATCGTTGAGATACAAGTACAACTTGGACTTCAACACCATGCGCAAGCAACACCATTCTTCGGCCTCCCATGGAAGAGTCCGGGTCACCCGGGCTTCGTCATTTTCGGGAGGGGCCACCTGGCACGTTAGCGCATGTGTCCAGATGTCATGGTCGGATGCCCGCCGACCGTTGGCCCCAACCCCCCCCTAGACTGCACGACCCTGGGGCCCTTTCCCTGGCTCCACACCCGGCCAACAGTGTGTCGGTAGCTGCCAAATTGGCGGGCATGCAGCTGCCGCTTGGTAGAGCAACATACACCAAACCCCATTCTGAACATGTTGGCACTCGTGACAAACACAACCGAACAGCAAGCCGAGCAAGGTTCTCTGCTCAATAAGACAACCATGTCCCAAGAACGGACGGCCTCCCTTCTTTGTTCGGAACCTGGAAGTCTGGCCCGGACAACACGATCCGAGGTCGCAGAAAATCCAGCTAGGTAAGGCAACCTTGAGGAGGTTCGACTGACACTCTAATTACTGTACTTCTGCTCGATATTTGGCCTCCCATGTTGCTGAGGTGGACACTCGGGTGCCGAGCTCGGACCCAGCCAGCACGTTGGCATATGTGTGACTGGCTGTCATCACCAGGTGTCCGCTCTGGTGGTTGGCCCCAAGTCCTCGATCGGTTCCTTCTTCCGCGGTCCGCCAGAGCGACCCCATGCCCGGCCATCGGCATGCAAGCGCGGCTGGTGAATCAAAACTCCCCCAAAGCGCCCCCATGCCCGGCCATCGGCATGCAAGCGCGGCTGGTGAATCAAAACTGGACACACCGCGACTTGTTGGTAAGGTCCGTGTGACAACCCATGCCCGGCCATCGGCATGCAAGCGCGGCTGGTGAATCAAAACTGGACACACCGCGACTTGTTGGTAAGGTTGGTGTGACAAAGCATTCACTATAATCTTAAACAACTGGCTAACAAAACAACATTCTACTATGAATGAGACGGAGGAACACACCAGCTCAACAACACAGCCATGTCCCAAGAACGGCCTTCCTTCTTTGTCCGGTATTGCTTCCGGTGACTTGCATGACTGCTTCGATGTCACCAGGTCAGGCCCCAGCCGGCGCATTAGCCCATGTGCCCGGCTGTCATCTACCCCCTGCCCCTGGGATAGGTTGGCCTCAAGGCTGTGACACAGGCAAACCGAACGCCTCACACATGGCCAATGGTGTGGGGAGCAACCCTGGTGGGGCAGGGGTTTACTCCTTAGGTAAGGCAACCCCGAAGAGGTTCGACTGGCACTCTGCCTCGGCACTCTGCCTCTGTCGTCGATCCACGAGAACAGAAAGCATGTGCTCAGCAGAAAGAGATATAGCCTAATCATGGGTTAGCGGCCTCCCCCATTTGCTGAAATCCACCCCACTCGGCCAAGGTGGGTCGCCATGCTCACAGGGAATGAATTAAGATGACAGCGCTGTGCCGGATCCCGTCGCAGCTGTTGCTCAGCAGGCCATTTGGCACACCTGCGATGTAACAGATCCCGTAGACTTGGTTTGCTTCGGCGTAAACATCGCCCGCAACGCGCCGATAGAAACAAACCAGGCACAGGCCGAAATCACCCTGTGAGTAGCAGGCTCTAGGCACAGCTGGCGGGTGGGGTAGTGGAAACTTACAGCAGGCTGCTACACTGCCACTACAGGCCATGCCAAACGATCAACGATAGACCTGATCCCAGGGCCACTTGCGCGCAAAAGTGAGCACAGGCAAGAACTGAAGAAGGCACTATCTCACCCTTCTCTTTACAACACAACGCAAGCGGCCTCCCTTTTAGGATCTCACCGGGGGGGGAAGGACACACCCGCCCCCCATTTAAGCCACCCCCAGCAGGCGCATTAGCGCATCGCCCTGCTGTCATACCCCTCGGGCTGTAGGGGAGTTGGCCCCAAGGGTGGCCGCC
>CAJNDT010002754.1:0-28402 GCA_905221615.1 Symbiodinium sp. CCMP2592 | reverse complement strand
TAATTTGCTGCACCTGGAATCACCACACCGACACCGAAGAAGTGTTGCAGCCCGACTTACGCAGGTAGCAGGACAGCATGAATTCTGGCGGGCGGGCATCTACGTAACGCCGTCGTTTGAGACGGCGTGCTGGTATGCTACGCCGACGCGGTTGCTTGGAGTCACAAATGTCACGCAAGCGTCACTGTCCGAGCATCAGCGATCAGATTGACCACGAGCAACCTGCGCAGGTTGGGCCCCGTGCCGACGGAGGGCTACCCTCCATACTGCGGCGCAGTACTTGTCGTCCAGCCCCGTCTACGAGGCACACAGACAACGACTCAACACTAATATCCTCCTTCACGCTCTCGCAACCGCGCAGAAGCTGCCAGGCGATACTGCCGCCCAGCCAAGCAAGATACGGCACAAAGGGGGCGAGCAGTACGTCTTCGACAACACGGACGACTTGTCCATCAAAGGCGCAAAAGCAACGGTAAGACGCCTTGCCTGCCACGTCAAACACAAGCCCAGCTTGCGGCCGTCAGGAATAATCCTGCAACGCGGTTTCCACCTGACGAACCGGAGCGGTGTCCTGCACATCAACAGCCACCAGGCCACAAGCGGGCCCTGCTTTCAGCCGTTACGCCTGCAAAGGTTTCGACGCAGGACTTGACGAAGTTCTACCCTCCGGACTATCAGAACTTCCGCTTGACAGTGGAAACCCATGGCGGCTTGACACAAGAGACTGAAAGCCTCTGCGCATGCTGCTATCTCCTGCAACCAAGGCTTGGATGGAACGCAAAAAGGCGCCTACGAGTAGTCCCGCAGTCGGCTCAATTCCAGCCGCAGGGTACAGATCAGTTGTACACGACGGCACCGAGGTCAAGCCGCTGCAGGCGCTGCGCGGCGACGTCCACCCACCCAAAAAAAGAACACCCGTCGTGCGAAGAGACAGAAAACGCAGAGCTACGTGCAATGGCGCAGTCTTGACACGTACCAGTCCGAGATCACACACGAAAGGCAAATTCTTGCCGACGCCCGATAGCGCGACCAGCTCAAGCTTGCATCTGTCCGCTCAGACAGGAACAGCACCTCCGACTTGCAGGAGGGCCTTGCTGTGCACTACTGTCCTCTCGCCTCCGTCTCTCACCCCCACCACAAGCTACCCCGAAACCGCAGGACTGCCACCAGATGGGCAACTCCACATCGGCGACCGAGGAAGGCCGGACCGGCAGACCATTCAGGCAGGAACGGCTAACAGTGCAGCAAGGAGATCACAAACGACCCGTCCAGTAGACTCAGCAAACAAAAAAGCAGGTCAGACGACGGATGGTGGTGGTACCACAGTGGCAACTGGTACCACTACACGGGCGTGTCTCAGCCGCAAGCACACAAAGGCACACAAGCGCTCAAACAGACGCACGCACAGACACAGACACACACACACACACACACACACACACACACACACACACACACACACACACACACACACACACACACACACACACACACACACACACACACACACACACACACACACACACACAACAACACACACACACACACACACACACACACACACACACACACACACACACACACACACACACACACACACACGCACGAGCTCTTCAGAACAACGGCAAAAAGGCTGAACCGAATATCCGAGACCCAAACAGAAGGCAGCATCCCATCGCCACGCCAGGAACAGGTCTGCCACGGGGCTTCTGTGATGGGATGGTGCCGGTGGTCCCCAGAACACGGACTGGACTTCAACGTCCCCACCTTAGAAACTCCGACACGACCGAAGACAAGCATTGAAGCAACAGCACCAGAACGATGCCCACGCCTAGGACTTCTGGCCAGACTACACATTGGAGTGAAGCCACTGCCTGAGCCCCACGTCAGCTAAATTCCAGCCGCGGTATGCAGATCAGCTGTGCTCGACGGCACCGAGGTCAAGCCGCTGCAAGCGCTGCGCGGCAATGACAACCCGTCGCGCAAAGCGACCCAAAAAAAAGACTGTGTGCAATGGTAAAGTCCTCACACGTACCAGTCCGAGATCCCGCACGAACAAAGCAATTTCTTGCCGACGCCCCCTAGCGTGACCAGCTCAAAACTTACATCCCTCCCAGACGCCTTTCACACAAAGCTGCACCTTCGACAAGCAGGTGGACCTTGCTGTACAGTGCTGTCCTCTCGTCTCCGTCCCTGTACCCTAGACCCTTAACCCCAAAAGTCTTCAGCCGCAGGACGCAGCTACAATCCTTATCCTTCGCCTCGCTCCATCATGGCCGCAACTTGACACCACCACGGTCACCGGCAACCTGCATTACCTCTAGCGTCAAGACGGTTCTGCTCTGCTGCTCCATAGGTCAGCCCGTCGAGCAACCCTGACCCGCTCATCGTGGACACCCCCGACGCAACACGGCTTCAACTTTCACGTGCAATCTCCACTGCTGCGACACAGCATCGACAACCAAGGGAACCGGAGGCGTACAAGGCACAATCGCCGCTAGGCGACAATGTCATTCACATTACAAAAACAAAACCAAATGTGTGATGCCGCTGGCATCCTCTCCCGCTCGACACATCATGCTCTGAACAAGGACTGGAAAGCTCTCAGCCAGAACCCGAACGAGAACATCGCGACTTGCATGCAGTCCCAATCACCTCGCTGCGTTCTCCCTCGCTCAGCGACAGAAGAACGTGCAGCCTCACAGCTCCGTACACCCGATATGCAGCTCCGAAGACACAGAAAACCTCACTGCAGCACCCACATACCTGCCTGAGACATGAGTGACCGAATCAAGGAGCCGAACAACAAGCGGCTGAAGATTGACGGCGCCCGCGAGGCTCGCCATGTTCCCACGCACCGGCACCACGTTCCGAAACAACGCTGCGCACCTGAATTGTCAAGGAAGCCCCGCCGCTTCTGCAGAAAAAGCCGCCAATGGCAGCGGTGCACCGCCAGGAGCCAACACACGCGCTGGTGCTAAGACGCCCGGGGATCGCGCAGATCTTCGAGAAAAACAAAACGTGGGAGATTCGAGGCACCAACCTGGCGAAGCGAGGGCGCTTCGCGCTGGGCGTCAGCAAATGCTACCGGCTCGCCGGAGAAGTCGACTTCGTGGACGCCTTCACCATCGGCATCTGGCAAAACGGAGGCTGGCAACCGTTCAGTGATTGCCAAGAAGATCGAGAGAACTTCCTTCTCCGACCAGAAAACCTGGAAAAACACAAGGTCGACCCCGATTCCATCCCATACCAAATCGCTTATGCCTGGGTGATGGAAAACCCGCGGCGTTACATCCCCGAAAAGCCGTACCGTCCCATCAGAGGACCGATATGGCAACCTCTCAACCAGACGAGCCAAAGCAGCCCCAAGGAGAGCGACTCCGCCGGCAAGAACAAACGCAAGGCGCGACATCAGAACCACAAAGATGCAGCCACACAAACAGAGCAGCGGACCAGAGCCTCGGCAGGAACCCTGCCCGACAACGCGCACAAGCGTGGCATCTCGTAGACCCGCAGAGAGAGAATGACGCAGACAGAGAGGCGGCAGGATCGACCAGCCCGCAGACATAAAAAAAAAAACCGACCGTCACTGCCTCTCACAGCCTGCATGCTCTGCAGACAAGACTGCGACAATCTCCTGCGGCAACCAACTTAGCTTCGAATCAGTCTCGGCTCAAGGGAAACAAGAGAAGAACTTGCCGCCAACAAAAATAGCAAGGCCTGCCGCAAGAGAGCCGCAGCCATGTCGCCAAAAGCCGATGCTGCCGATCCCAACAAGGCCAATGATCTCGAGCAAACCCAGGTGCCGCCCAACACACAGCTCTCATCCCGTGCCTTCAGTTCCCCCCCCCCCCCCCAACCTGCTGTTTCAATCGCCCGGCAGGCTGAACGCACCTTCCGGAATCTGCGGGGAACCCTTTCCGAGCATATGTTCAAAGCATGGTGCGACGCCTACGTAAGATCCGCAGCCTACGAAGACATGTGCAGCCCTGCGGATGCGGGACACGAAGAAAGCGGGTTGCCCTCCGAAGAAGTGATGCTGCGACTCTGGGACGAAACGGTCCCATTACAGCACGAAGCAAACGAGAATTTCGACTACGGTATCCTCGAGCTGCTCTGGCCCCGGCAAGACACGTCCACTCTAGACGACCTCACACGCCTCGTGCTCGCCTTCGCCGCCTTGCAAAGTCGGGGCGACCGTCACACCACTCGGCTGCACATCGACCTGGTGTGTAGCACAGGAGCTGGTGGCACGGACAACCGACAGGCACGCAGCCACACAGCACGCCTGCAATACAGACGCCGCCTCTGGGCGGCCAGTCAAATCGCCGACATCCTCATGCAAATCCTCTGAGACAGCGCTCAGCACGGCAGAGGGCTACAGAGCATGACCGATTCGACTCCGAGCACAGGACCAAAAGAAAACAGAGTCCCAAGCAACGCTCGGACGAAAGAGCCGACATGCCTTCACACCGACGAGTCGTTTGCGTGCTTCAAACGTCTCAGCGATCAAACCACTACAAGAGACCAGCCACCGAGCCGCAGCATGTGCATGAGCAACCCGCAAAGCTACGAAAGAACCAGACAAACATGTACAAATAGCAGAACCGCACCTCCGGCAACAGCCACAAAGCGGAAGCGTGCTCCACCTATGGCCCACTCTCCCGCAACGCTCAACCGACGCTTGTACGCCTTCGAGCTGCTCGACTGCACGCGTGAGCATGTCGTTCACAGAAGCGAAATGCCTAGAGACAGGCCAAGCCAGCCATGGAGCAACAGCGAGCAGCGCAACGCCGGGCCCCGCAGCGGACTCAACGATCGAGCCACGCCAGTTAATCGACGCCACACCTGCAACAGGCATTGACCGAGGAACTCCGCATGACAGCGAGCCAACGACATCGGCCTCCCACCATCGTTTACAACGAGGCACGGAACCCCAAAAAAAAATGCAGCACACAACATGCATGCCAACAAGAACACCTGACGTGAGCCGAGGCCATCCATGGGGCGTGGCCATCATCCATGGCACAACAAATCCAGCTCTACGAACATAGGCTCAGGCAAGCGCTACAGTGAAGGAAAAAAAAGATAGCATGACAGCAGCCAAAATCCCACAGACCAAGCCAGGATGCTACATCTACACGCCGACGTACTCGAGCTGCCAAGGGCGCCTGCGCCCGAGTCGGCCCGCACCTTGCATGTTTAAAAAGATAACATCATCTGACCTGAAGGGATAGAATGACGTGGAAAGAAGCAAAGGACATCGTGCGCGCCACTCGCGTGACCAGAACCGCAGCACAAGTCAGAGCGCTCGCGACCGCGAGGTGCACCGTCTCCACGCCCACGAGAAGCACGGCCAGAGCCGCGCCGACGGCACCTCGCAACGGCACAGCCGACTGATCTGCGGTCGACCCGCCAAAGTGCTGTGCGAAATGCTCCAGAAGGCAAGAAAAAAGACACACGCAAAGTCTGAAGAGCAAAGAAGAAAGACCTCACGGGACGCAGATTCAGAGACATCGGCGGCCTCTTCTCACGTGGCTCAGACTTTGTGCAGACTCGACACAGACGCAAGCCCAGCCGACGGCAAAAGCCACACAGTCTCAAAAAAGAAAAGCGAAGCCAGGGACAGAACAGTTCACCACGAGAGCCTAGAATAAAAAAAAAAAAAACGCTCCTCGCGCCGCATGTTGCACTTTCGGGCAGTCTCAGGAAGACAGCTCTGGAGCTGTCCACTGTCGGACTGTGCCCCTCCCTGCGAGGTGCCGCCTGCAGAAGCACTGCGCGTGTACCTGCACGACAAGATTGGCACCCCACGATACAGAACCAAGTTCCTCGTCCACAATCGCACCGTGGACAGCAGCGAGGACTGGGACACCATCGCCGCCCGGGCACTCTACCACGATCACGTGGACATCACCGTAATCATAGCAAGCTACAAAAGAATACACGCACAAGAACTCTGTTGGGCAATCGGCACAGAAGACATGGCTGGGATTCAAAGGCTGCTCCAATCCGCAGCGAACCCCAACCAAACAATTTTGGCTGTATGGCCGCACGACCCCGCTGTGGAGATGAAGCCCCTGCACATCGCCGCCTGGCTGCAGAAAACGAGGATCGTGGACATGCTTCTCCTCGCCAAAGCGGAGATCAACAACATCGACAACGACACGGCACTGACAATCGCGTGCCGCAACGACGACCTGAAAACAACGCGACTCCTGCTACGGGAAAAGCCGACATCAACCTCGAGAACGCCGCAGGAAATGCGCCTCTGCACGTTTCCATCAAAAGAAGCTCCGTACCCCTGACAGGACTGCTACTCAAATACAGAGCCAACCTAGGCCAGCGAAGAAACTTCGACGGACTAACGGCTCTGGCCGTGGCGGTGTTGCACTGTCGACCCAAAAAAGCACGACTGCTCCTGCAGCTCGGTGCCATGCAGCACGAGCCGAGCAAGTCCTGCACAGCCTTGCACATCGCAGCTACGCAAGGCAACCTAGCCCTCATGCAGATGCTAACCCAAAAGGGCGCCGACATCAACGCCACGGACAGTCAAGGACGCGTTCCGCTGCAGCTCCTGCCCAGAAGTACCACTTCATGCATCGCTGCGGCTGCAAGCGGCTGCTGAACCGCCTGCAGAAGGCTGGAACAGCCACAGATGTCGGCTAGAACTTCCAAACGCATGTCCCTCAGGCCGACGACGACAGCCGGGAGAAGCAGCGCGACTGAGACACTTGCCTATGCCGCGCCGGCACAAAAAGCAGAGCTCTTCTCTCATGCTTACGTGAGATGGTCGACAGTGCACCCGCATAACACGCCGAGCTGACTCCACACCCACGTCAAAAAAAAACGAAGTGCCGCAGCTTTCCACGCAGCAGGTGTTGCCGCATGCTCAAGGCAAAAAGAAGCCCCAAGTCCGTCTTGCGCACGCGACAAAAACGGCCATGGCGACTCACTACGGCAGCGACGTCGCACAGAGCATAGCCAATGCCTTCGTCGCTGGAACACGAAAGCTCCCGGCACACTTCGACATACAGCAACCAATGCAGCTAAGACACATGCCAGAAGAGACTGCGAGACAGGTGCGGACGTTGACAAACCACATGCACCTGAACGATTCAGACGCGCTCTGGCTGCAGTGCCTCGCCTCGCAGCTGCAGCCGCAAGCAGGACACACGCTGCTGCCAGACTTGTGGGACTTCAAACGACAAGTGGCCGCCTTTGTCGAACGACAACAAGAAGAACCGCCCGAGCCACCGCCGTACTGGCTACCACCGGCAGCACTGGAAATAGGAACAGACCAGCCGAACCTCGCAGTGACAACGCCGGCGAAACGACCAAGATCCTCAACGCCCGAGTGCAACCAGGCCACCACAGCAGCCGAGCTGCATCCAGCTAGCATGACGCCAGTAAACACGACACTGCCCAAAACCACCCGTCATGCAGTGCCACCATGTCGGGACAACCCGCCGCCACGTTCCGAGGCGAAGCATGGCAGAATCGAAAAGCTCGGCGCATGAGACTCGAACAGACCAGATCGCCCTTCAGTGGCGAGGCGCTGCAAGCAGCGTAGCAAAAAGGACATAAGGAAACCCAAAACAGAGAGAGCTCGCGACAAAGGCACTCTACGCAAGCAAAGCCTAGCCTAGCACCCAACGAGCTCCAACCGAGACGAAGGCAAGCACCGCAACACGCCCCAGCCGCCACGCCGCGCGCACCAGGACCGCCACGACAGCGGAAGGGCGAGATGCCACTCGGCGAGCCGCAGAAACAAAGGCGCAGCAACCCCGCACCGCGTGAAGTCAGCAGCGACACCTGCTCGAAAATCTGCCAGCGACCCTCTGTGCTGTAGCACATGGCTCAAAACAACTAAGACGAGACAAGCCTGACGCCACCCTCAACCGTCCCGATGGCTTCGACGTGCCACCTGATCACGGTGCTCACGGCGGCAACCGGCGAAAAGCTGACTGAGCTGCAGATATCGCAAGACAGCAACACAGTCCGACAAATCACAGCGCACCTCGAGCAGCAGCTCGGATTCCCGCGCTATCAACAGCGATTGCTACTTAGCACGTCAAACCACGACCTCCCAGAGACCTACGCCCTACACGCCGGGATCAAACAAATATCTCTCGTGCTGGTCCCCTACATCACGGTGTCCGAAGAGCAAGAGGCCGAGATGCTGAATGCGGTGAGCCACGGGTCAGCGCACACCGTCGAGGCCATCCTCCGACGACCACAGCATCCAGACTCGTCCGCAGGAGACCACACGACACGGCAACTGCATGTCCCTGCACGAAGCAGCCACGAACAACAGCACCGACGTGGCAGAGCTCCTGCTACGGGCCAAAGCAGACGGAAACCTAAAGTGCCCAACAACGGGCAACACGCCGCTCCTCGAAGCCACCGGCAGGTACCACTGGGAAGTCATGCGGATGCTCCTGGACGCAAGAGCACAACCAAACGTGGCCGGGGCAGGCAACCGCACACCTCTGCACTACGCCGGCACCCAACCCGACGTGCAGCCGGTACTGACACTCGTGCAACACAGCGCGATCTTGAACGCCAGGGATGACCGCGGGCACACACCTCTGACAGTGGCGCGCCGGTTGGGACACGTGCAGATGCTCAAACACCTGACAAGCACACTCCAGACGTATGAGCCAGAGCACGATAAATCAAAAGAGGGCGAAGACGCTTCCAATCCTCAACCACGACGGCAAGGACGAGACGGACCCCGACAACTTAGACGCCGAGATCGACGAAATGCAACCAGAGGAAGCACCACGTAGCCGACGAACCTAAGACCCAAAACACGAGGAAAGCATGCGGGCAAAAAACCAGGCTCCGAAAAAAAAAGAAAAGAGTGATGTAGCACTTCCACCTGTCAGTGCAGCATCGACGCATGCCATCAACTTATGGTCCCGCTGGCAGACAGCTGCACGAGCAACATCCACCAAAAGGCTAACATGCCCAGCGCATCGCAGCAGCGGCTCGAAAGGTTCCCAGAGCGGGCCAAGACGTAGCGGGGGCAGCAGCGCCATGTCGAAGCCCATAAAGACGAGCACAGACGGCGCAAAGCGACGACGCTTTTGCGCGAGTGCCATCACCTCCACAACCCCGACGAGACCAGCCACCAACGGCAACAACGGCGACGGCTCAGAGCTAGTCGCCACCGTGAGGCGCTGGGGAAGCACGGTCGGCGTCTTCGACGACGGCTCCAGAACGGAAACACTCTGGCAATTGCAGGTAAGCCATGGCGGCCGGCGGTCCTTCGGCTCCCACCTGCTACCCGTGTGCAAGCAAGCCCTACAGCAGCACCCCAACGAAAAAGTGCGGGATCCACTCCAATTGGAATCCGAGCTCCACATCAAGATCCCCAACGGTGCACCGCCCAAAACCGGGCCAACAGATCCAGACGGAGTGGGTCTGGAAGCATGGCATCCAGTCATCTACGCCCCGACCCCGGCGGACGGCATGAACCTAATACAGTTCATCATGCAGCACAAAGTACGCGACGGGCAGCTACTACAGATGCCAGAGCTAATCGCCATCTTCCCAGACGAAGGAGAAAACGGCTCGATCCCCACGCCCTGGGCGGTGCACGCCGAGCACCTCCTGCAGGCTCCAACATTCAAAGCCCTGCCACCAAGGTGGCGGCGCCACGTGATGCTGCAAGTAGAAATGCTGCAGACAGAGCCGACGCAGCGCAGCATCGCCGCCAACCAAGAAATGACTAGCAGCCAGGAGGACGATGAGGAACAGACCGGCGCAGCGGTCAAGCAGAACCACAGCATCGCGATCTTCGGAGGCATCTACGGCTTTCGCGACCTCTTTGACGCGGCCAACGTCCCGGGAGGCCTCGTACCACAGCCAGACGGACCCAAGGACGAATACGTGCGACACCTCAAAGGCACTACCTCAGACGACGACCTAAACAAGCTGACATCGATCCTGGAACAAGTCCTGCTGCGAATCCCCGTATACCTGATCGACCAGACGGAACAACAAAACAATCCACTCGTAAACTGGCTCCTGCAGCAGCCGCCGGTCCACCTGGGCGAGAAGTCCACACAGTCATCCGAAAGAAAAGAACGACGAGAAAAGCAAGGGTGGCGAGACCGCCAGAGCCAGAAGTCACCAAGATACATGCGCCCAAAAGAGGTGCACACGGCCACTTTTTTTACCTGTTCAAAGCAAATTCAGCCAGCGGGCGGGACACACAGGCGCGACAGGTCCGGCCCAGCCCAAGCGACTCCGAATGACGACGGAAAACACCGGAGCGAGCCCACCAGAACAGACGTCCGTGAAAGCGTGCTAGCAGATCGCAGCACACGCTAGAACACCATGCAAGGCATCCCACAACCGGTATTCTCGTGCGGCTCAAACGACGCCAGTCGCACTTTCTGTTTCCCGCTCACAAACACAGGAAACCGCCCTGCTCGAAAACATGATGATGGCCAGGACGCAGTCGACACAAGAAGCCGCGAAAAGGAGGCGCTTCAGCGCGAGCGCAATCACGCACAGGCCACTCGCCAGGACGAGTAGCCTGACAACAAACGGCGACGGCACCGAGCTCGTGGCAACCGTCCGACGCTGGGGCACCACCTTTGGAGTCTTCGAAGACGGTTCCAAGGCGGAGCAATTCTGGCAGATACAGATAGCACACGGGGGCCGCCAGTCTTTCGGCTACAACTTGCTGGCGACGTGCAGGGAGGCTCTGCAGAAGCACCCGGACGACACGGTCCGCGACCTGCAACAGCTGGAAGCTCAGATGCACATCAAGGTTCTCATCGGGGCTCCAGCTATGTCAGGGCCGAGCGACCCGGACGACGTGGGAACAAAAGACTGGCAGCCAGTGCTCTATGCTCCCACACCAGACGCCGGGCTCAACCTGATCACCTTCGTCCTCCGCCATAAGATGACGACGAACCAGTTGCTGCAGCGGCCCCACCTGATCGCACTGTACCCGGACAAGAATGTCGCCAGCACCCCGGCTCCCTGGGTCGTGCACGAAGAGCACCCCCTGCAGCACCGACCATTTCAAGATCTGCCGCCCCGCGGCCGCCGCCACGTCGTCCTGCAGGTCGAAACAGACCCGACCGCCAAGACCCCGACGACAACACGACCAGCCGACGAGGATCAATTCACAGAAGAGAAAGAAGCACAGCTCAGCTACGACCTGATGATTTTCGGCGGCATTTACGGATTCCGCGAGCGCTTCGACACCGCCAACATCCAGGGCGGCACCGTGGCCATCCCGGACAACCCCAAAACTGATTACGTCCGACACCTGAAAATCAGATTCTGCGAGGACCAGAAGCACAAACTCACGCAACTGCTACAAGACGTGCTACTCGACATACCGGTCTACCTCATAGACAACACGGAGACCACGGAAGATGCACTGAGCAGCTGGCTTCTAAAACAGCCCTCCGTGCACCTGGGAGAAAAGTCCTAAAGCACACCTAAAGGACGGGCGGCGCACCGCAAAAGCCGGCCGAGGGCCCCGCCCGCCATTCATCGCACAGACAAGAGAAGTCCAAGTACAGAAATGATACCGCAGCGGGCCGAGGATCCCACAAAAGGAAACCGGCCCCAACTGCTGTGCGCACCGACATCAGAAAGGCAACCGGAGAAAAAGGACCGCGAGAGGTCAGGGACACAGAAAAACACAAGCCCAAAACACACGGCAGCAGACGAGTAGCAGCCATGTCGTCTGCACGATTACTGAGCGAAAGCACAACAGCACCCGTGCCCGCAAAACTCTGGCTCCAAGATCAGACAAAGCCGTCAGTCCAGACTCCGGCAAGGCCGCACGCGACGCATGGCCCACCACGTACCCAGCACCGAGGACCTCGAAAGAAAGCTGCGCATCTACACCTTGTCCGGACAAGAGTTGTACAACCTGCCGAGCCTGCCAGAACATGCAACGACCAAGCATCTGAAGCAGCGGCTGGAAGACGCACACGGGATGCCGCGATTCCGACAAAGGCTCTTCGAGGGCAATGGCGCCCTGCAAGACCAAGACGAACTAAGCCTTCCGACAAGTCTGCAGCTGATGCTGATCGACTACATTCCCGCCACACGAAAGAACGTGCTCGAGCTGATCCAAGCCTGCTACCTGGGAAACGAGAAACGAATAGTGGAGATTCTGAGCCGACCACAAGACGTCAACGTACCCTTGCCACCTCCACTCGGGAACATCGACCCAGACGATTACAGCGGCGACGAAAGCGAGGATCTAGATATACTCCTCACGCCCCTAGAAGCAGCAGCTCGCGAAGACCACGCGTCGAGCATGCAACTGCTGCTGGAAGCCCGTGCGGACGTACATGCACCCGGCAACAGGACAGCACTCTGGTGGGCAGCAGGAGAAGGCAGCACACGCGCAGTGCAACTGCTAC
Organism: Symbiodinium sp. CCMP2592; assembly: GCA_905221615.1. Taxonomy (NCBI): domain Eukaryota; class Dinophyceae; order Suessiales; family Symbiodiniaceae; genus Symbiodinium; species Symbiodinium sp. CCMP2592. The sequence goes on along the minus strand of CAJNDT010002754.1, from coordinate 15,995 downwards.
TATGTGCAGGCGCAGAGCCGGACAGCAGAAACAGCCGCAACGAAACAGCACTACAGGAGGCGGCCTGGCAAAACCAGGACAGCAACGCCTCTCTGCTGATACAAGCCCAGGCCAGCCTCGAAGCCCGCGACAAGCACGACAGAACGCCCCTAGTGGCAGCGTGCATCGCAGACAGCCACAACGTTGCGATCCTGCTACTTCGAGCTCGCGCTGATGTCCAACACCTCGTACGACACGCCTGCACAATTGAGATCGTGCTGACAATTGCGACATGTGCAGCGGCCGCTGCAAACCAGCAAGACGCCCTGACGACTCTGCTCGAAGCCAACGCCAGAGTGGACGCCTCGCTATGGCACGCCGTACATAAAGGATAGACGGCAGCCATCGAGATGCTTCTGCTCTACCAGGCCGACCCGAACACCCGTGGACACAAGCTACTGAGCGGGATGCGCTGTCGCAACACGGCACAATCATCCAAACCCGAACAGCCAGACAGAATCCTCCTGGTGGGAAACGCGAGCCGACGACGAGTGATCGTCAAGAAAACGAGCTGGCCTCTAGGCCGCTTCGCAAAACACGCACGACGGAATGCACAATCCCGACTTGCAAGGCACCCTCGCCAGAAGCAGCAATCGGATCCCTCGACGGATCCTCGCCGGCCAACACGAAAGCAGCCGCGGCGAGAGCCGATCACCCGTCTGCCAGAAGTTTCACCGTGAAAGATCTCGAAAAGGACAGGCGCCCGTTGCTGTCCGGGAAGATCTTCGGGGCCGACTCACTTTTGCCGTGGTCGCGGTGGTCGCTGCCGGGGTCTGCAGTCCGGACACAATCCCCTCTCGGTTGCTTGAAAGCGCTTGCTGCATTGGTACACGTCTGCCATCCGGGCTGCCAGGTGCTGCGGCTGGAGCAGTTCAGCACCTGGCAGCCCGGATGGCAGACGTGCACCAACAGGCATTGCAGCAAGCGCTTCCAAACAACCGAAAGGGGATTGTGTCCGGACTGCAGACCCCGGCAGCGACCACCGCGACCACGGCAAAAGTGAGTCGGCCCCGAAGATATTCCCGGACAGCAACGGGCCCGGTTTGTCACAGTTTGTACAGGCGGACACGCAACGCCATCGCCAGCCCGACGAATGAAAAATTGCTGGGGCCACTGAGACGAGCTCGGCGTACGTACTGCGAGGTAGCAGAAGCAGCGTGTGAGTTGACCGCATTCATCCACAGCTTTTTTGCGCGCAGGGAGTCTTGCTTTTAGCCAGAACATCGTACTCGTCCAGACCGAAGCCGAGAGAGTGGGCATGCAACAACATTCTCCCAAAAGCCGGCAACCTGGGCCCGTGTAGTCGCGTAGGATAGAACACCAGGACGTGGCGCAACGAAACACCCCCCTGCACGGGTCATGGACGAACTCCGAGAAGCAAGGCTTTCCGAAGATAACTGGAAATACCTGCACGGCCTGCCCGTAGAAGGCTGCACCCTCTCGGCAGAAGAGCGCAGATCCCTAAAGCGCGTGGTGGACGGACCCCAAGACCCACGACTCCGCGAGCCAAAGTTCGTGGAAGCGACGGTGGTCGTGGCAAACAACGACGCCAAGTACCAGATCAACAAAGACCGCGCGAAAGCTTACGCCCAGGAAGCGGCGACCCCTTTGGTCTGGTCAGTGGCAAAGGACAGAGCGGGCGTGGAAGCCCTGCAGACCCAAGCCTGCGACAAGGCGGCAAAAATCCGCTGGCTGCAATACCACGACATGGACACGGAGGGGCCCTGCGGCATGCTCCCCCTGGCCATCGGCATGCCGGTAGCACTGACGCACCACGTGGACCGCTCGAAGAAGTTTCTGCTAAAAGGCCGCCTGGGACACGTGCACTCCTGGGAATGGCAGGAGAACGAGCAGCAACCGAACATAGTGCAACCGGGTCGCAAGAGGCCACGACACAGGACCAACCGCGCAACCAACCCTGCTGCTCCAAACGCAAGCCAAAAGGCCGACAGCCACTCAAACAGAACTACCAAAAAAGCAACGCAGGAACTACGCAGATACCACAGAACGGCCAACGCCAACAGAGCACCCGAGGCCCGAGCCAAGCAAATCAAAACAGCGGGACAACCCCTAAGGCCGCCGGCCGTCACGTCCAGTGCCGCGGAACTGAGGTACGTAAAATTCGAAGACGCGGACTGGAAGCTCGACGGTACAAGCGCACCCGGACTGTACCCGGTGGTGCCGACGACGCGCATGTGGAAACTCGACAAGGGCCGAAACCACGCTGCCGTGCTGAAGATCAACCGCACGCAGATCCCGCTCATCCCCGCCTTCGCTATCACGGCCCATGCCAGTCAAGGCAAGACGCTGCCACCCGGCCGCAAACCACTGGCTACGCGCAATGAGTGCAACACTAACGCACCACAAACACGCACGTCCCTGCAGACGAGATCCACAAGCAAGCCCAATGCGCACGAAATCGACCCCGCAAACAAGCAAGGCCACTACAAAACTAATGACTTGCAGACAACAAGGCAAAAAGGCTCGCAACGCCCGACTCAGGAAAGCCGTCATACTGGACCTGAACGTGGACTCCAAAATCCAGGCCGCCTACGGCACCGTGGTAGCCAGCCGCGTCCGAAACAGAACGGACGTGCTGATCCTGCGACGCTTCCCGCTCTGGCTCTTCCAGCGCGGCGCCACGGAAGGCCCCTCGCTGCTGCTGCGAAAGCTCAAAGGGGAAAAGATCGACTGGCAAGCCATGCACGATGCCCGCTGGCCGAAGTCCCGCTGCCAAAAATGCGAAGAGCTCAAAAGCTGGGACCTCTTCTCCCACGCGCAGTGGGAACTGGTGCGGGCAAACCGCGGCGGGCAATGCCTACAATGCCAGCGCGGAGCGATCAACATGAAGAAGGGACCGCTCAAGCGCAACGTCAGCACCCAAGCGAGTCTGGCAAAGAGCGTCAAGTGCAACCAGTGCCACATCACAAAAGTCGAAGAAGCTTTCCCGAAGGACCAACTGGCACAAACGCATGCCGACACCAAGCGCCAGTGCTCCGAGTGCCGCCTCAACACGCCCCAGATGCGCTGCACGCCCTGCGGCAAGCACAAGTCGAACAAAGACTTCTCGCCCGCGATGCAAACCATGCCAGACGCTTGCCTCGTTTGCACGGACTGTCGGCAGCAGCTCTTTGAAAGCGCACACGCCCGCACAGGCTGGTTCAAGTGCAGGACATGCAAAGAAAGCTTTCCCAACGACGCTGCGGGCGACGAGCAAACGAGATACTGCCTCAACTGTGCCAGAAGGCACGAAAGGCAGCCAGGATGGCAGACATGCTACAACAGGAAGTGCGGCAAACGCTTCCAAGCGACGAAAAAAGGACCCTGTCCAGAGTGCGGGGGCCGGCAGCGGCCAAAGACAGCCGACATCAAATGAGAAAGCCCGGGAGACAACCCCCGGGCAGCGGCAAACCCACCCGCTCCACATTGCTCGTACAGAGAAAGCGCGGAGTCGCTGCCAGCCGGACGAGCGCGAAAAAGAAAACGATTGCGAGGGCTGCAGAGACGAACTGAATGCAACGCCAAGCCGCAGAAAACATCGCCGTGCTACTGAAAGCAGACAGACAGCACACGACTCGACTGCATACATCCGCAGCCCGTCTGCTCACAGGATATCCGCCTCCCACCACCCCCCCCCCCCAAAAAAAAAAAGAAAACACCTCAACCAAAACAAACACCAGTCAATGGATACTCAACAGCATCCAACAACCAACAATCCATCAACAAGACAAAAAAAACACATCCCTTGACAACAAAACAACCAAAGAACAGGTGTCCAGCCAAGCCACAGCCTCCAAGATTGACGCCGCGCTGGTGCAGCTCGACTGAACCAAGCGATCGTGACTACCCTCCCCAAACCCGTCTCAGGGCTGCGACAAACAACAAATTAAGACACGAAACCAAGAACACACAACCACCCACCACTCAACACGCACCACCCACCACCCATCACCCGCCCCCTACCACCCACCGCCCACTACCCACTACCCAACACGCACCACCAACCACACACCTCCCACCGCCCACCGCCCACCACCCACCACCACCCAGCACCCGCCAGCCACCTCCCACCACTCACCGCCCACCGCCCACCCCCCACCACCCACCACCCACCACCCACCACCGCCCCCCACACACCACGCCCACCACCCGCACCTCCCCACTAACCACCACGCACCACCAACCACACGCCACCCGCCGGCCACCAACCGCGACTACCTAGCACGCCGCCAGCCACCACCCACCGCTCACCACCCACCACACACCGCCCACCGCCCACCCACCGCCCACCGCCCACCAGCCACCACCCGCCATCCACCACCCACCACCCACCGCCCACCGCCCACCAGCCAGACCCCCCCCCTCCCCACCCACACACCACCCACCACCCACCACCCACCACCTACCGCCATCCAGCACCCGCCAGCCACCACCCACCACCCACCACCCACAACACCACCCACCACCCCGCCAGCCACCACCCACCACCCACCACCCACCACCCACTACCCACCACCCACCATCCACCACCCGCCACCCACCATCTACCGCCCACCACCCACGCCCATCGCCCCCCCACCAACCACCACGCACCACCAACCACACACCTCCCACCGCCCACCGCCCACCGCCCACCGCCCACCACCCACCACCACCCAGCACCCGTCAGCCACCTCCCACCACTCACCGCCCACCCGTCTCAGGGCTGCGACAAACAACAAATTAAGACACGAAACCAAGAACACCCAACACGCACCACCCACCACTCAACACGCACCGCCCACCACCCAACACCCACCACCCACCACCCAACACCCACCCCCTACTACCCACCGCCCACTACCCACCACCCACCGCGCACCACCACCCACCCCGCCAGCCACCACCCACCGCCCGCCACCCACCACCCGCCACCCACCACCCACCACCCACCGCCCAACCCACCACCCACCACCCGCCATCCACCACCCACCACACACCGCCCACCGCCCACCAGCCAGACCCCCCCACCCACACATCACCCACCACCCAGCACCCGCCACCTACCACCATCCAGCACCCCGCCAGCCACCACCCACCACCCACTACCCACCACCGCCCACCGCCCACCGCCCACCGCCCACCGCCCCCACCCACCACCCGCCATCCACCACTCACACAGCCAGACCCCCGCCGCACACACCACCCACCACCCACCGCCCACCGCCCACCACCCACCACCCACCACCCACCACCCACGACCCACCACCAACCACCCACGACCCACCACCCAGCACCCACCACCAAGCACGGACCACCCACCACCAATCAACCCGCAACCCAACACCCACCCCGGCCACCCACCCATCGCGATGACTACGTTTACGTTTCGAAATTTCGATTCTGGGTTTAGGAAACACCCCCCTATGAAAGAAGCGAAAACCTAAAGTGATAGGGCGGGGACTGATTACGCTGCGAAACCCATAAACCCATAAAACCCTAAAACCTAAACCCCTAAACCCTAAACCTAAACCCTTTAAACCCTAAAACAAAAAACTAAACCTAAACCCTAAACACTAAACCCTAAACCCTAAAAACCTAAACCTAAACCACAAAACAACCCTAAACCCCTAAACCCCTAATAACTAAACCCTTAAACCCCCTAAACCCTAGCACCCCAAACCCTAAACCCTAAACCCCACCACCCTTAACCCTCTAAACCCTCGGCACGGAAACCCTAACTAAGGCCCCAGACCTTCAACCCTGGAGCCCTAAATTTTAGAAGGCGCAAGCGCCAAGATGCGACAGCGTAGGTTGTGGTTTTGACAGTAGAATGGCAGCAGAAAGCCTGAAATCTTTTAAGGTCTTCGGGTTTAGAGCGCTAGGGGTGAGGGTTTAGGGCCTTGGGTTTAGGGTTTCGGGCCGAGGGTGTAGGGTTTAGGATGCTAGGGTCTAGGGTTTGGGGCCCTAGAGTTGAGGGTTTGGGGCCTTGGGTTTAGGGTTTTGGGGCCGAGGGTTTGGGGTTAAGGGTGCTAGGCTTTAGGGTTTAAGGCCCTAGAGTTGAGGGTTTGGGGCCTTGGGTTTAGGGTTTTGAGGCCAAAGGTTTAGGGTTTAGGGTGCTAGAATTTAGGGTTTAGGGCCCTAGGGTTGAGGGTTTGAGGCCTTGGGTTTAGGGTTTCGGGGCCGAGGGTTTAGGGTCTGGGTGCTAGGGTTTAGGGGCTAGGGGTTTAAGGTGCTAAAGGCAACACTCAGGGGGTGTCCCCCCATGGCTTTCGGCCATGGGTTTCGGCCATGGGTTTCGGCCATGGGTTTCGGCCATGGGTTTCGGGCATGGCTTCCGGCCAAGCCTCCAATCCCAAACTGGTTTTATTTCCGGTTAAGCGTCGGCCCTATAGAGAGCAGAGGTGCTCAGGGCGACGACTTCCCAGGCCCCTTGGTATTTTTGCGGCTTCCAAGGCCCGAAATGCAGGGAAAACCCCACAAAAGGCCAAGGCCATTTCCAAGGCCCCTTGGGACTTTGAGTGAATTTCCGGCTTCCAAGCCCCGAAATAGGGGAAAAACCCCACAAAACCATGAAAATCGTAGATTTTGCAGTACTCTTTCCTTTTCCGGAGGCCATTTCCAAGGCCCCTCTGGGATTTTGAGGGAATTCGCGTCATCCAAAGCCCGAAATAGCGGGAAAACACCACAAAAGCATCGAAATCGTCGATTTTGCAGTAGCCCTTCCTTTTCCGGAGGCCATTTCCAGGGCCCCTTCGGATATGGAGGGAATTTCCGTTTCCAAGGCCCGAAATGGTGGAAACCCCACAAAAGCACCGAAATCGTCGATTTTGCAGTGCCCTGAGAGAGGGGTACTGCAAAATCGACGATTTTGATGCTTTTGTGGAGTTTCCCTGCCATTCGAGGGCCTTGGGAGCCGAAAATACCTTGAAAATTCTGGGGGAGCTTGGAAATGGCCTCCAGAAAAGGAGCAGCCAGGAACACAAGGAAAAAGGAACCAGGCAGCCAGACAGCCAGGGAGGCAGGGCCGGAGGTCGAGAGAGCTGGGGAGCCAGGCTGCCAGGAAGGCAGAGAAGCAGGGAGGCAGAGTGCCAGAGACCCGGAGGCCTTGTGAAAAGGCCCAAAAGAGGGCCGTCCCAAGACCGGAAAGAGACCAGCAAAGAGTGTGACGCACGCGCGCGCCAGAAGAAGCCCAAAAGAGGCCAGGAAGAGGCCAGTAAGAGGCCCGGAAGAGCTCGCGACGAGGCTGGGAAGAGGCCCCAAAGAGGCAGACATGGAGTGTGACAGCGCGTGGGTGTAAGAGCTCGTAGCACTATTACTACTAGGACTAGTAATACTAGTAATACTACTAGTACTACTATTACTATTATTACTATTACTATTACTACTATTATTACGATTACTACTATTACTACTACTAGTACTATTACTACTATTACTACTATTACTACTATTATGACTATTACTACTATTATTACTATTACTACTATTACTATATTAATACTACTGAGACTGAACCACAGCCGAGCCTCCAAAAACCGACCCCGCGTGTACACACAATGCGCTTTTCCGTAAATGGGTCGCTAGACTCTCAGCATCACCAGTCTGTCGACTGTACTTGCACAGGATCGCAAGCTCTACGGCCCAGCCGTACTGGCGAACGGAACTTTCTCGCCAGCAATTTCTACGAGGCAGATCGCGAGCGCAGGTGTAACGCATCTCCTGCAGAAGCTCCGATCAACGCCTGAAATCGACACTTTCGGTGTGTCCGACTTCGGGAGCGCCATCATTCCGGCCCCGATCCCCGAGCAAGTGGAGGCTGACTGGAAAACAGCCAATCCAGTGACTGCCACGGCGGGACATCGTGAACAATCTCTTCGAACATGTTTGCTTGAGGGTCTTTCAGGGAGTTCAGGGAATAAGCCCCTAAGCCCCTAACCCCGCCCAATTTTCAATTTTTACCAAAACGGTTGACCCCGTTCGGGCTTCGCCCCCCTCCCTCCCCCCCCCCCCTCCATTCCCGGTCAGCAAGCCCTAAACCGTTTCGAGGTGGAAATGACTACAAAAGCGAGGATTTTGTTGCTTTTGTGGAATTTCTCCCCCTTTTGGTGACCTTGGAAGTCGGAAATGCATTGAAGATTCCGAAGGGTCCTTGGAAATGGTCTCCGGGAAAAGGAAGGGGTGCTGCAAAATCGAGGATTTGAAGGCTTTTGTGTGGGTTTCCATCCATTTTGGGCCTTGGAAGCCGGACATTCCCTCAAGATCCCAAGGCGCCTTGGAAATGGTTTCCGGAAAAGGAAGGGATACTCCAAAATCGATGGTTTGGATGCTGTTGTTGGGTTTTCCTCCTATTTCGGGCCTTGGAAGCCGGAAATTCCCTAAGAATGCCGAGGGGCCTTGGAAATGGCCTCCGGAAAAGGATGGGCTACTGCAAAATCGACGATTTTGATGCTTTTGTGGGGTTCTCTCCCTATTTCGGCCCTTGGAAGCCGGATTTTCACTCAAAATCCCAAGGGGCCTTGGAAATGGCCTCCGGAAAAGGAAGGGACACTGTAAAATCCACGATTTTGATGCTTTTGTGTGCTTTTCCACCTATTTCGAGCCTTCGAAGCCGGAAATTCACTAAAAATCCCAAGGGGCCTTGGAAAGGGCCTCCGGAAAAGGAAGCAGTGCTGCAAAATCGACGATTTTGGGACTTTTGTGGGGTTTTCCCTTCATTTCGGGCCTTAGAAGTCGGAAATTACCTAAAAATCCCAAAACGGCCTGAGAAATGGCCTCCGGAAGAGGAGCGGGAACTGCAGAATCGACGATTTTAGAGCTTTTTGTGGGGGTTTCCACATTTCGGAACTTGGAGCCCTGAAGGGTTTAGGGTTAAGGGTTAAGGGTTAAGGGTTTAGGGTTTAGGGTTTAGGGTTTAGGGTTTAGGATTAAGGGTCTAGGGTTTAGGGTTTGGGGATTTAGGGTTCAGGGTTAAGGGTTAAGGGTTAAGGGTTAAGGTTTTAGGGTTCAGGGTTTAACATTAAGGGTTAATAGAAGATAGAAGGTGTGTAGGGTTTGGGTCCGGAGTTTTGGCGGGTTTCGGGCGGGTTTCGGGCGGGTTTTGGCGGGTTTCGGGCGGGTTTTGGCGGGTTTTGACAGGGTTTTTGCTTTTGCTTTTTGGTGCAGGTGGCTTTGTTTTTTGCTGCCTCGAGCCCTGCGGGCGGGTTTTGGCGGGTTTTGGCGGGTTTCGGGCGGGTTTTGGCGGGTTTTGACAGGGTTTTTGCTTTTGCTTTTTTGGTGCAGGTGGCTTTGTTTTTTGCTGCCTCGAGCCCTGCCCTGCCGCTGCTTTCGGGTTTACAGGAAACAACAAATTTGCGATGAAAAGACATTTTTCACAGCATGCTTATTGCTATTGTCATGAACTTGCCATCCAAACCGTGCAACCCACACCTTCTATTTATCATTTGCTTTTGCTTGAGGGTTTAGGGTTTAGGGTTTAGGGTTAAGGATTTAGGGTTAAGGGTTTAGGGTTTTGGGTTCAGGGTTTAGGGTTAAGGGTTAAGGGTTAAGGGTTTAGGGTTTAGGATTGGGGGTTAAGGGTTAAAGTTAAAGGCTAAGGGTTAAGGGTTAAGGGTTAAGAGTTTAGAGTAAAGAGTTTAGGATTAAAGGTTAAGGGTTAAGGGTTAAGGGTTTAGGGTTGGGGGTTTAGGGTTTAGGGTTAATGGTTAAAGGTTAAGGGTTGAGGGTTAAGGGTTTAGGGTTAAGGGTTTAGGGTTTAGGGTTTAGGATTAAGGGTTAAGGGTTTAGGGTTTAGGGTTTAGGGTTTAGGGTTAAGGGTTGAGGGTTAAAGGTTTAGGGTTTATGGTTAATGGTTAAAGGTCAAGGGTTAAGGATTAAGGGTTTAGGGTTAAGGGTTTAGGGTTTAGGGTTAAGGGTTTAGGGTTTGGGGTTTAGGGTTTAAGGTTAAGGGTTAAGAGGTGAAGGTTTGGGGTTAGGGTTTGGGGTTAAGGCTTTAGGGTTAATGGTTAAGGGTCAAGGGTTAAGAGCTAAGGGTTAAGGGTTTGGGGTTTATAGAAGGCGTGTAGGGTTTGGGTCCGGAGTTTTGGGGGGTTTTGGCGGGTTTCGGGCGGATTTTGACAGGGTTTTTGCTTTTGCTTTTTTTGTGCAGGTGGCTTTGTTTTTTGCTGCCTCGAGCCCTGCCCTGCTCTGCCCCTGCTGTGCCCTGCTGTGCCCTGTGTGCCCTGTGTGCTGCTGTGCCCTGCCCTGCCCTGCCCTGCCCCGACCCGTTTGCACTGCCAGGGGAGCCGAAGTCAGCCAGTCAAACGACAACTGACACCAGGCCAGCTGCAGCAAGGACTCCATGGCCTAACGGCAAAGGCGCTCCGGTCGAATCTCTGTGCGGGAATCCCGGAGAGATGTGTGGTTCGATTCCCCCTGGAGTCACTTCCCCCTTCGCACGGCTTCGCCCCGCCAAAGCGATGGAAGGATTGTCATTTCATGACAAATTGGGGGGGGGGGTGGAGGGGGGGGGGATTTGTCTGGCTGAACATACTAGGGGGGGGGGGGGGGGGGGGGGGGGTGGGGGGTTGGTGGGTGTGGCGGGGGGGTGGGGGGTGAGAATCGTAGATTTGGTCGACTCCATAATTTTCATATTTTTTTATCTGGGGGGGGGGGAGTGGTGGGGGGTGGAGATTGTTCCATGTCATGAACATTGTCCTTCCTACACATTGGCAAACCCGAAATACAATTGGACATTCTTGGCTTTACCCTCCCGCCAGATGTCACGTCGTACATCCGAAGTGGAGCAAGTGGAAAAAAAAATAGAACAGCCAAACCAAAAAGTTATCGGGGGGGTTGGTGGGGGGTGGGTTGGGTGTGTTGGGGGGGGGGGTTGGGGGGGGGGGGGGGGGGGGGGGGGGGGGGGGGGGGGGGGGGGGGGGGGGGGGGGGGGGGGGGGGGGGGGGGGGGGGGGGGTGGGGGGGGGGGTGGGGGGGGGTGGGGGGGGGGGGGGGGGGGGGGGGGGGGGGGGGGGGGGGGGGGGGGGGGGGGGGGGGGGGACTTTATTGTCCAATATCGTGACAATCTTGCGTGGGGGGTGGGGAGGGGTGGGCGAAGCAGATTGTCATGCATGGACAATCTGGGACATGTTGGCCGCAGCTTCAATTGTCACGCTATGACAATCTGGAGGGGGGGGGGGGGAGGGGAATGGAAAACAAATTGTCCGGTCCTGACAATGTGGCCTTCTCCCAGATTGTTCTGGTTGACAATCTTGTGCTTTCTCCCGCAAAATTGTCACATCGTGACAATCTGGAAGGAAGGGGAAACGAGGTGTGGGGGTGCGGGAAGATTGTCACGTCGCGACAATCTGAATGGGGATACGGGGTCAGATTGTCACGTTGTGACAATTTAAATTGTCGCGTCGTGACAAGTTGGAGCGCTTGGGCTCTTGCCTGCGTCACACTCTTCGTGGGGTCGGGGCTGCCCAGAGTGTCATGTCGGAACAATATTCTATCCCCTTCCTCCCGAATTGTCACGAAAGGACAATTTAAATTGTCATGTCGTGACAATTTTACGCTCCTTCGTCCCCGCCTGCGTCACACTCTTTTTACGGCCAGGGCCCCCCAGATTGTCACGGCATGACGATCTGGAGCCCCTCCGGCCCCTTGCTGCGTTACACTCCTCGGGCTCTCGTGTCCCCCCCTTCCCTCCCCTTCTCTCCGGGATATGCCGTCCTGCCTTCTGTCCTGGCCTGTCCCTGCCTACTACTTCCCTAGGCTGCTGCTCCGATGCCAAACTCGCTCTTTTTTTACTCCTCTAGCTCGAGGCGCCAGAGGTGCACGTGCTTCCAATCCCCTTTGGGGTGGAAGGCGGTGGGGACTGTTTCGACTCTCGAGTGGACTGTTTCGGGCTCTTGTGGAGGCTGTGTTTCGCGCTCTCGTGGCGACTGTTTCGGGCTCTCGCGGGGATTGTTTCGGGCTCTGCGAGGACTGCTCCGAGCTTTGTGGAACCGTTTCGGACGCTCGCGGGGACTGCTTCGGGCTTTCATGGGGACTGTTTCGGGTTCTGCCGTCCAACACACACCTTCTATTTATCATTTGCTTGAGGGTTTAGGGTTTAGGGTTTAGGGCTTAGGGTTTAGCGTTCAGGGTTTAGGGTTTAGGGTTTAGGGTTCGGGGTTTAGGCTTTACGGGGTTTATGGTTTAAGGTTTAGGGTTTAGGGTTTAGGGTTAAAGATCTAGGGTTAAGGGTTCGGGGTTTAGGCTTTAGGGTTAAGGGTTAAGGGTTAAGGGATAAGGGTTAAGGGTTAAAGGTTTAGGGTCTAGGATTAATGGTTAAAGGTTAAAGGTTAAGGGTTTAGGGTTTAGGGTTAAGGGTTTAGGGTTTAGGGTTAAGGGTTTAGGGTTTAGGGTTTAGGGTTAAGGGTTAAGAGTTGAGGGTTTAGGGTTAGGGTTTAGGGTTAAGGGTTTCGCGCTTTTTCACGGAAGTTGTTCGGTTTCCGGGGACGGGTAAGCCGTCAGTGCTTGTGTGGGTCTTGTGGTGGACGGCGTGCTTGCAGCGAAGGCCGCTCTTCGGCCGGCTTATGGCGGCCCGATTCCTTTTTCCCACCCCGCGCCGTTCATGAGGCGGCGCAACCACCCAAACCTACTCCTTTTAGGGTTTAGGGCCTAAACTTCTTTTTATTTATAGGCACTTTTCGGAGCGGATCCTCTTATGTTTTCGAGATTGAATGGGCATAGAACAAGGCCGACAAATGGGGGAATTCCACAAAAGCACCAAACTCGTCGATTTTGCAATACCCGCTCCTATTCCGGAGGCCATTTCCAAGGCCCCTCGGATTTTCACGGATTTCCGGCTTCCAAGGCCCGAAATTGTGGAAACCACACGAAAGCACCAAAATCGTCGATTTCGCAATACCCGCTCCTTTTCCGGAGGCCATTTCCAAGGCCCCTCGAATTTTGAGAAATTTCCGGCTTCCAAAGCCCGAAACGGTGGAAACACCACAAAAACACCAAAATCGTCGATTTTGCAGTACCCGCTCTTATTCCGGAACCCATTTCCAGGGCCCCTCTGATTTCTTGGATTTCAAGCTTCCAAGGCCGCCGAAAGCACCAAAATCGTCGATTTTGCAGGACCCGCCCCTTTTCCGGAGACCATTTCCAAGGCCCCTCGGATTTTCAGGGATTTCCGGCTTCCAAGGCTCGAAGTGGAGGGAACCCCACAAAAGCACCAAAATCGTCGATTTTGCAGTACCCGCTCCTTTTCCGGGACCATTTCCAAGGCCCCTCGGATTTTCAGGGATTTCCGGCTTCCAAGGCTCGAAATGGAGGGAACCCCACAAAAGCACCAAAATCGTCGATTTTGCAATAGCCACTCCTTCTCCGGAGCACATTTCCACGGGCCCTCGTATTTTCAGGGATTTCCGGTTTCCAAGCCCCGAAATGGGGGAAACCCCACAAAAGCACCAAAATCGTCGATTTTGCAGCACGTGCTCTTTTCCCGGAGGCCATTTCCAACGCCCCTCGGATTTTCAGTGATTTCCGGCTTCCAAAGCCGGCGAAATGGGGGGAACCCCACAAAAGCACCAAAATCCTCGATTTTGCAGTATCCGCTCCTTTTCCGGACGCCATTTCCAAGGCCCCTCGGATTTTCAGGGATTTCCAGCTTCCCAGGCCGGAAATGGTGGAAACCCCACAAAAGCACCAAAATCGTCGATTTTGCCATAGCCACTCCTTCTCCGGAGCCCATTTCCACGGGCCCTCGTATTTTCAGGGATTTCCGGTTTCCAAGCCCCGAAATGAGGGAAACCCCACAAAAGCACCAAAATCGCAGATTTTGTCATACTTGCTCCTTTTCCGGAAGCCATTTCCAAGGCCCCTCGGATTTTCAGTGATTTCCGGCTTCCAAGGCCCGAAATGGGGGAAATCCCACCGCTCCTTCTCCGGAGGCCAAAAATATCGTCTTTTACGTGGTTTCTGGTAAAAACAACCCAGATTTAGTCCGGGAGGAGCCACCAAAAGTCGAGAATCCGTCCGGGCGGACCACCAAAAAGCTCAGAATTCGACAACTGTCACGAGGATCGTGGCCCTGGCACGCAAAAACCTCGTATTTTGCGTGGTTTTTAGCAAAAACAACCCAAATTTAGTTCGGGAGGAGCCACCCAAAGTCGAGAATCCGTCCGGGAGGACCACCAAAAAGCCCAGAATTCGACAACTGTCACGAGGATCGTGGCCCTGGCACGCAAGACCCTCGTATTTTGCGTGGTTTTGACCCTTTCCAAATGGACAACACGACTAAAACTGCCCCCCAAAGCGCCGGTCGTCCAGAAGCTCCGGTTTAGGGTTTGTGGTAATATCTATGTTCTATTGTAATATTGGCGTACGCCAAGGACAGGCCTGTCCCAAAAAAGAACAGGTTCACGCTTGTGGTGCCACGTACGTGCTAGTTGTATTGTTCCGTGGAAGGCATGCAGCCCGGGTAATGAGCGAGTCACACACCCTTAACCCTAAACCCTAAACCCTTAACCCTAAACCATTAACCCTAAACCCTAAACCCGAAACCCTTAACCCTAAACCCTAAACCCTAAACCCTAAACCCTAAAGCCTCAACACCGCAAAGCCTAAACCCCGAACCCTAAACCCTAAACCCTAAACCATAAGCCCTAAACCCTGCGCCCCAAACACTCAAGCAAATGATAAATAGAAGGTGTGTCCCTAAACCCTAAACCCTAAACCCTACACCCTAAACCCTAAACCCGTTAAGGGTTAAGGGTTAAAAGTTTAGAGTTAAGAGTTTGGGGTTAAGGGTTAAGGGTTAAGGGTTTAGGCTTTAGGGTTTAGGGTTCAGGGTTAAGGATTGAGGGCTGAGGGTTTGGGGTTTAGTGTTTAGATCAGGGTCTAGGGGTAAGAGTTTAAGGCTAAGGGTTAAGGGTTAAAGGTTTAGGGTTCAGGGTTAATGGTTAAAGGTTAAGGGTTAAGGGTTTAGGGTTTAGGGTTTAAGCATAAGGGTTTAGGGTCTAGGGTTAGGATTAAGGGTTAAGGGTTTAGGGTTTAGGGATTTGGGTTAAGGGTTTAGGGTTTAGGGTTTAGGGTTCAGGGTTAAGGGTTCAGGGTTCATGGTTTAGGGTTTAGGGTTTAGGGCTTGGGGTTTAGGGTTTAGGGTTCAGGGTTTAGGGTACAGGGTTAAGGGTTAAGGGTTAAGGATTTAGGGTTTAGAATTTAGGGTTAAAGGGCCTAGGGTTTAGGGTTTGGGGTTAAGGGTTTAGGATTTAGGGTTTAGGGTTAAGGGTTTAAGGTTTAGGGTTAAGGGTTAAGGGTCAAGGGTTAGGGGTTTAGGGTTTAGGGTTTAGGGTTAAGGGTTTAAGGATTTACGGTTAAGGGTTTAGACTTTAGGGTTTAGGGTTTAGGGTTAAGGGTTAAGGGTTAAGGGTTAAGGGTTCAGAGTTTGGGGTTAAGGGTTTAGGGTTTAGGGTTAAGGATTAAAGTTTGAAGGTCAAGGGTTAAGGGTTTAGGGTTAAGGATTTGGGGTTTAGGGTTTAGGATGAAATGGTTAAGGGTTCAGGGTTTAAGGTTTAGGGTTAAGGATTTAGGGTTAAGGGGTTGGGGTTTAGGGTTTAGGTCAGGGTTTAGGGTTCAGGGTTTAGGGTTAAGGGTTAAGGGTTTGGGGTTTATGGTTTAGGGTTTAGGGTTTAGGGTTTAGGGTTTGGGGTTAAGGATTAAAGGTTTAGGGTTTAGGGTTAAGGGCCCTGTCGCACACCGACTGAATTCAGGGTTTAGCTTGCCCAAGACTAGCAACTAACCATGGTATTATAGTAGTAGTAGTAGTAGTAGCAGTAGTAGTAGTAGCAGTAGTAGTAGTAGTAGTAATAGTAGTAGTAGCAGGAATAGTAGTAGTAGTAGTAGTAGTAGTAGTAGTAGTAGTAGTAGTAGTAGTAGTAGTAGTAGTAGTAGTAGTAGTAGTAGTAGTAGTAGCAGTAGTAGTAGTAGCAGTAGTAGTAGTAG
>CAJNDT010002753.1:0-28409 GCA_905221615.1 Symbiodinium sp. CCMP2592 | reverse complement strand
GCCTCCGCGACGTCCTTGGCCACGGACCACCTGAGAGGAGCTCCGGACTCTTTGCTGTAGGCTCTGGCCTTGTCTTTGTTGATCTGGTAGCGAGCGTCGTTGTTGGCCACGATGACAACCGCCTTCCGGAACTTGGCCTCCTGCAGCCGTGGATCTTCGTCGGAGCTGATGACTCTGCGGCGCGACTGCCTCTCCGCTTACGACAGGGTGCAGCCTTCCACAGGGATGCCGTGCAAGTACTTCCAGTTCTCTTCCGACAGATAGCCATGCCGAAGCTGCTCCACCACCTCGTTCCACCACCCGTCGGAGCACCGCAGAGTTTCCGTCAGCTCGGTGACGCCTTGGACCGCTCCGCGCCAGAAAAGGTCCCGCCCGCGCTCGACGAGAGGGTCGGTGCTCTTGTCGACCCCGGTGGCAGACTTCAAGCTGTGGGGAACGTCCGCAATGAAGCCGCCCTCCGGCGGCGGGAACTGGAAGAAGTCGCCCATGAAGATCATGTTGATGCCGCCGAAATCTCTTTCACGTCCCTGGCCGTCCAGCTTGAACTCGTCTTTGCTGCTCTTGTTCTCCCGCTGTCGTTGCTCCATGCGGGCCAAAAGCTTCGCGCTGACCATGCTGATCTCGTCCACGATCACCCACCGCCGGAAGCGGATGCCCTGAACGAGAGGATTGTCTCCCTCGGTCGGCTGCCCACTCCTGTTGAAGCCGTAGGCCCTGTGTATGTTCTTGCCGCGGATGTCCGCCGCGTTCACTGCTTGGAGCGCCACGCCCTCGTACTCGTGGCCCTGGGTGTATTTCAGCAAGTCTTCGAAGAGCTCGCGGAGGAACTGCAGGATGTGGGACTTGCCGACGCCGGGCGGCCCGTGGAGCAACCAGATCAACGGCTCTGAGGTCTTCCGGATGGAATCCTCCGGTCTGATGAGGTTGAGCTCCACCATGACTCTGTCCACGACGAGCTCGAGGAACTCGTGCTGCTTGGCATTCACGGCCCCGCGCACTCGGTCGCTGTGGAGCCAGTCGAGGAGCTTGGCGGCGGTCACGGGCTCCTGAGCCTGCACCTCGGGGCTTCGCTCGTCCCCGCGCGTGGTTCGTCTATCCTTTCCTTTGTCACCTCGGACCCGCGAATCGATGGCGGCTTGCCTCACCCGCTGATGGTCCGTCACGGGCTCCTTGGCGGATAGCTCGCGGAACCTGTTCCTGGCCTCCGAGTCGGGTCCACCTTCATCGTTTCCTTCCAGCCAAATGGCTTGCGACAGCGCGAACATCTGCTTGGTGCGGTCGGCGTGCGTCTGCACCTCGTTGCCCGCGTCGCCAGATCCTCCTCGAACGTGCGTTTCCATGGCCAGCGTGAGGTCGTCCTGCGGGCGCCGACTCAAGCCTAGAACTTAAAACCAAGCTCAACGGCAATGATCGTAGCAAAAGTGCTTCACTACCTGGGCTTGCAAGGTCCTGGTCGAAGAAGCAGGGCACGTCCTCCAAGTCTTCGTTGTCGCTGTTGGCCTCCAGCTCCGTACCGGGTCGGAGCTCCCGAGGCAGGCAATGGACGAAGCAGAACTGGGCGGCATAGCGCTTCACGGACTCTGTGGGGAAGCCGCGTCGGCCCAGCCAGAGCCGTGCGGCCTGGAGCCAGTCCGTAGCCCCTTGGTCGCGAGCAGACAGGGCTCCGAGGAAGGCCACGAGGTCGTCCTCCGAGGCGTCTCGGCGATCATTCACCCAAGGACGAAAGAGCAGAAGGAGCTTCATGGCCTGGTCGTCCGCGGTTTGGTTGCCGCCCTGCGCACCGAAGAGCACCGGCACATGAGGTCGCTTGCGCGGCACCATGACCCAGTCGTGCTTGAAAGGCTGGGCGAGCTCGGGTTCGCCGAAGGGGATCCACTCCTCGTCGGGGCCAGGCTCCCGAATGCGATAATCGATCCCCGGCGAGAGCTTGGCCTCGAAACGATGCCAGCGCACTTTCTCCTTGCCCGCCTCCGTCAGTTGAGCCTCGTGGCGGAGCGGGTGGTGCTTCCTCCCGTCATCGTCCGACTTGATGCTCCAGGGATGGGTCGCTTTCGTGAACTCGAAGTGCATGGCAAACTCGTACGCCGACAGCTCATGGACGCGCGGATCTCGGCCGCGGGAGCCGTAGAGCGTCCAGAACGGACAGTGCCTCACCGCTCGAGGCTGCTGCTGCTTTCTCCACTTGGGTTCGGTGGTCCAACGCTGCGGCTCTGCAGGCCAAGCTTCCGCATCGGCGGCTGCCTGCAGCAGGCTCAAGCCGTACCACAGCGGAAGGCCTACGACGGGTGCGGTGCGGATGGACTCCGCTTCCACGGGGTCGCCGTGCTTGCTCCGCGTGATGAGGTTGCTGCATTCCACGGCACCGCGACAAACACCTCGACCGAAGCTGTCTGTGATGAAGCGGTTCTCCACCCGTGAAGCCACGTACCCGGCTGGCTTGCCCTTCAGCTCTTCTGCGAGCTCCTTGTTCCCCTTGTTCCACTCCTTGCTCTCGTGGATGGCGATGGGGAGGCGCTTGTTCTGGTAGTCGCAGCCGTAGCCCGCCTGGGCGGCCTGGTTCCGCTGGGCTTCACGAACCAAGGTTCGCACGGCTTGGCTTGCTCCGCGGCAGCTCTCGTCCTGGCATTTGTGGCTGTGGATGTCTTCGTTGATCGGGAAGCGGTAGGGCAGCTGCAGATCGGAATTGCAGCGAAGCGCCGCCAGCAAGGCAGGGTGGGTGCCGTTGAGCTCCGGGTCGTTCACCGGACCCCAGAGGGAGCCGAGCATGCTTTTCTTGCCTTTGATGGGCATGTCCATCTGCTTGGCCAGTCCTTCGCAACCGATCAAGGTCTCCTCGGTCAGCTGGTTGTTGTGCGGGAAGCCGGACTTGCACTTCGTCGGGTCCCGCTTATCGCGGCAATGCGAGAGTGGAAGTCTGGGCCCTTGCGGATCCGTGTCCTTGGGCAAATGAACGTGGTGCTGCTTGTGCTTCTGGAGCTCCTCCACGTCCTCCTCCAAGTGTTTCTGTTTCCAGGCTTTCGCGGAGAGCCGGGCATCGCTTTGATAAGCGGGCCGACTGAGCATGAGGACTGAGCTCCGGTACTCCGGCCATTCCTTTTCCACGGTGTCGCGCTCCTTCTGCCAGGCCGCCGGATTGCAGTACACGGTGCGCCTCACGTGGGCGTTGTAGGCCTTGTACTTCTCCACCAAATCCATGTAAGCTTCTCTGCCCAGCGCCACGATCTCCGAGAGGGGCGTGTACTGGTGGAGGCACTGCAGGAACACTTGGAAGTGAGCGTGTAGAGCGCCGCTCCTCTGGCATTCGATGGAACCGAAGGCTGCATCCCCTCTGCCCAGTACTCCGCCCATGGCCGTGGCATTGCTCCCGAACGCGTCCGTGCAGGGCTTGTCCGACTTGGCGCAGCTCGGACAGTTTGGGCACCAGCGAATCCCGAAGAGATGCCGCAAGACCAACTGCACCAACGTCCAGAAGCCATCAGCACAGGCAAGAGGGTCTCTGGCCAGGATCGCCCTCCGCTCGTCGTAGTCTGGCAGGATTGTGGCCAGCACCTGAGGGTCCAGCTCCATGAAATCCTCGTCCAGCGGCGGTTGGCTCCTTTCCTGACAAGTCGGCTTGCCGCTCTGCTGCAGGGCGGGGTCCGTGTCTCGAGTTCTCGCTAGCCTCAGCATCAGCGTGGAATCCCTCTCCGAGGGCGAAAAGGTCAGGAAGACGGAAGTGCCATAACACACTCTGTACGCGTGGGTCTGCTGCCGCATGAGGTTCCTGGTCTCGTGGGTCCCTGGGATGTTGCGGCACTTGGCGTTGACGTCCTGCGCTATCTTTTTCGCATTAGCCGATAGTCCCGGCACGTGCTGGACTTTGGAGAAGTCGCCTTGCACGCTCTTCTGGGCGCCGGTGATGTCCACGTACTTCCCGCGCTGCAGATGCTCTCGAAGCTCCGTCGACCCCTGAAGGAACTCCTCGCCTGTGATCTTCTTGCCGCCTTGGGAGTACAAGGAGGTGCTGCCATCCAAGTTCACCATCGTCCGAAAGAGATAGTTCCACAGAACGAAGCCGAAGTTCCAGTCTCGACGGAACTGGGCTTCCACTCGGCGGCCCATGATGGCAGCCCAGTCGTGGATGTCGACGGTCGGGGCAGCGGAATCCTTCTGACGCCTCCGACTGACCGATGGGTTCTTCTTGTTGAGGACGTCTGGACACGCGGTGCCGTGCTTGAAGCAGAAGGCGAAGGCCATGGCGAAGTAGCGGGGCTGGAACTGGTCGACGAGAACGTTCCCCGTGGTCGCCACCAAGGTCTCTGCTTTCCTCTCTGCAATCTTGTCCACTGCCTCCAAACTTGTGAGAGCTGCCATGCCCACGGCATTCTGGTCCTGTCGGTCGAGGCTGCTGCCCTCCGCCACGATGGCTCGCGGCCGCTGCGCCGAGAAGGTGGCGCCGGCCTGTCTGCAGGATGCACGCTGCTCAATTGACAAGCCGGTTTGCTTGCTCTAAGAGTCTACCTCTGACAAATTCTCGTTATAGTTTCCCTGCCTGATCGATGCTCCTGAGGCCGTCAACCGGCGTGGCGGCTTTCTGTGGCTGGAGCTTCTCCTGCGAGTCGTCCAGCTCGCCGAAGATCTTCACGACTTCGGGCGGAACACCGTCCTCCGGCAGCGAGCTTGCCTTCTCCCTCATTTTCTCTTCTTGGATTTCTTGGAAGGAAGGGTGTCCACAACGGCGCATGTCCAAGATGAGCTGCACCACCACGTGCCGCCGGACTCTTGCCTGGTGAATCAAGTTCTTCAAGTCCGCCTCGGAAGTCTGGCCCGTCTTGTTGGTCTTGAGGATCACCCGGACGACGTCGGAGAGCTCGTTGGGGCCCCGGGGTAAGTCGGAAGGGGTGGTGTCCTGGCCCTCCAGCTTACGAAGCAGGTCCTCCCAAGGCAAAGGAAAGGTAATCGCATTACCGCGGGCGCCCATACGATGGCGCGGCATGTGAGCCGTCTGGTCCAAGGGCGCTCCCTCCGCCCGGTAGCGAGCCTCCATCGTCAAGCAAACGAGGGTCGTGATGTAGGGACTGGCACACAACATGTCCATGACCGTCACGTTGTCCTGGTAAAGCCTTTCGGGGCCGTAACCTGTCCACATGTCATTTGCGAGGCTCGCCGGAGGCAGCTTCTTCCTGCTCAAGCAGTCCAGGCAACCGCGACAAACCGGCACCTCGCAATGCTCGCAGAGAACTCTGGCGCGGGGATGCTCTGGATTCCTTGTGCATCTGTGATCTTCGGGGCAGCAAAGCAAGCGAACGTGCTGTGCTTCCCCTGCCAGTTTGAGGTGCCAATTCTCGAAGTCCTCGGAGTCGGTTAACTTCGTGTTTTCGACCAGATGGTTGTACTTTCCAAGGAACTGGTCCAATCCCAGGAGCTGCTCGATGACCTTCACGGGCTGGCCGAGGAACTTGTTCGTCTGCTCCAGAGGGCGGTGCCACTGGATGTCGCCCCGATCTTCCGTCTCTGCGATGCGCGTGTAGCTGCAAGCGCACGAGAAGCAGATCAGGGATTCCACGTGGTCCTCAGCAGTCGCCTCTGCGAACTTTTCCAGGGCGAGCCGGTCGAGCGAGCTGCCCGCCAGGGGAGCGGCCGAGCGGCACTTGACGCTCAGAGCGGCATTGTAGATGCTGAGCAGATCGTGCTCGTCATGGCCATTCCACAGAAGATTTGCCAGTGGATCAAGGTCGGGGCCATGCTGCTCGTGGAGGTGCTGAAGCAGGTCGTCCTCCGTGCCCGTTCTGGCCGTCCACAAACAGCCGCTGAACGCACAGAAAGCATGGGGCCACGCTTCGCCCGCATCCACTTCTTCCGGCAGGGCAAGAGGTGGGAGTGTGGGATGGTCCCGAAGCCTGGTCGTCGCCAGCTTCGTAATGGCATCCTCCATTTGGCGATGCGGATGGGTGGATGCCGGCGCCACGATCGCCTTGCACACTTCGTCCAGGATGTCGTCGGTGCTGTCGGGAAGCTCGGGCGAAGTGACGGTTTCCACCGATCTGGTCTTCTTGATCGCCGGCAACGCATCGTCGATATCTTGCGGGGGCAGCTCTTCCGGCAGTCGCCAGTACCTCATCGGCCACGTCTGACCTTGCCAAGCGGGCTCTAGCAGTCCCACGTCTTCGGCCTCCACCAATGCATCGTAATGGTCTTTGCCGTTGTAGAGTAGACGAACCACGGTCAATCCAGCGGAATCTTGAAGATCTTGATGGGTTGCGTCCATCGCGGTGACGGTGGAGCCGTCGAGATGGCGTGTGTGCACTTGTACACGGCATTTCTTCATAAGGGAGAACGCCAAGATAGACTCGTTGCCAGCCCAGGCCTCTTCCGGTCCTCTTTCCAGGTGCTCCGCCTCTTCCAACCAATTCTCCGCGAAGTCGCCCTGCTCGAACGCATTGGCGGTCAGGAAACTTATCACTTCCTGGCGGAGGGCTGCTCCAATGTCTGGACGAGGGCGCTTGTCGTCATCTTTCCGGACCAGGCTGTGTGCATGGACCAGCGCGTGGAACAAGCAGTTGCCGTCCGCAACCATTTTCACTACCTGCAAGAAGGTTGTGTCCGGAGCAGCGGTCATCTGCGTGGGAAGGGCAGAACGTCCGAGTGAATAAGTAAACGAGCTTCGCGATCCCTGCAAGATCGACACAGGATTGATGGCCATAGGATTTGCCTCGCTGGTGCTGGAACTGCACATTGCTGTCGCGGCCTGTGCGATTGCTACATCGAGGTGCCGAACATGCAGAGTTCTAGTTGCCAACTCTGGCGGTCGGTGCCCAAGCCTGGCACTCGTCCGCAGAGGCCGTGTTGCCACAAAGAGCCTCGCAGGACACGCCTTCACCATCTGGAAAGGTTACACCGTGCTTCAGTATGTGCTTGCGGCACTTCTTCAGGCACTGGCATGCTGCAGCCGATTCCGCTGTCTGCGACCCATCGTCCACGTACTTATGACCATTGCGTCAGCACGGTTGTCGGGATGCAATCTCGGATGACCTTGGAAGCAATGAAAATCAAATTGAACTGATGCGATCTGGAGAATGGGAACAGAATGGCTCCGAGCCCCGTGCTCGAGAGCAGATACGCCAAGCTGAAGGGAACCTCACAAGCGGCCCAGATGGCTGGGCAGTGAAATGCTTCTACGCGCAGCCAAAATAATAGGCGAGCCCGCCTCGGTGCTGCTGCTGGGCCTGACGTTTTGCGTGTCATTCACGTTGGTCGTTGCCTGTCTCCGTCGCCGTGCCGTGCGGCGATGCCGCTCCGGCCGTGCTGTTGCAGCGCTTGTGTCGCTGCATTCGTGCGAGGAAGCTCTCGCAGTGGCCCTTTCGGCCTGCAGCTGCTCGGAATGAACACTCGGTCACCCGGATGTTGCTGCATCCCGCGCCTCTGCCAGTTGGAAAGCATCTTCGAGTGCGGAATCGTCCTCGGCTGTCCACTGTGTTGGCTTCGGTAGTGTCGGCGCGGGTGCCTGCAGACTGATTGCAAAGTATCTGAGTCTTTCAAGCGTTTGCAAGGGCGGTGCCTTCTTGCGTCGGTGCACCCGTTGCTGTCCACTTGGGCGATGGGCCGACCTTCGTGTCCGGGAGGTCGTCGGATGCGTCTTCCATGCCTCGGTCCGGGCACATTGTGTTGATTGCTGTTCGAGGCCCGCAAGCAATCGCCTCGTCGATTTTGATCATTCCGGCCTCGCTGGGTTTCGTGCAGGAACAATGCTATTTATGGGTCAGCGGTTGCATGCATTGTGTTCTAATGAAGTTCTGGGACGGGGACGGGCGTCTTCAGCGTCAGGGCGCACTGCGTTGCCAGGTATTGCTTCTTGACCGCCTCAAAGTCGAAGCACCATCCCGCCCCCTGTGCGCGGCAAGATCTGGCGATCTGTCTGTCTTCGTCTCTGCCGTTTTGTTCACTCGCTCTCTCTCTCTCTCTCTCTCTCTCTCCCCCGGTTTCTCTGCTGTTGGTCCTTGGTTGGAAACAGGAAGACAGGGACTGAGTGCGGGAGAGTCTGTACGCCGTACGCCTTGACTGCTAGCTTGCTTCATGCCACCTGTTCCTCCTCGTCCTCGACGTCGGCCCATCGGCGCCGGTTGCTCGGGTACATTTCGATTTGACCTGCAGGGCCGGCGGAGAAGCTTATGCTGCCATTCCTTCCCTCTTGCTGTCCGAAGCAGCTTCGGCCTAGATTGTCGCTGGAAGCTGCGGAACTTTTGCTTTATTTTGATGCTCTTGAGCACGAATTGGGCTGCGGTGCAGGCGAGTGCTAGTGTGCTTGCTCGCACTGCAGGCACGATGGCAGCGACGTTGGCTTGCAGTTGGTTCCAAGCAATTTTACCGCTCCTTCCATGGCGTCCCGTCTCAATCACGACCACCTAGTTAAATAGGCCGGGGCTGTCTCGAACAAGGCAGCGGTTCTTCTTGTACAGACCGTCCAACTCAAGCCAGCCGATATCCGATGCCGTCCCACGCCTTCCGGCCGGAAAGCCCGCCCTATGCGTTACACTCCCCGCGTGGCAGTGGAGCCCCCAGATCTTGACACTTGGTGTCTATTTTCCTTGCCTCGGATAAGAATGGGCCAGAAAGAATCACCAAGACCCGGGAGTACGATTTGTTACGGATAAGAGTGTGCCAGAAAGAACCCCGTAGAGCAAATTCCCCACTAAACGACGCACTTCAGCAAGAGATATCCGCTCCTAACACCCCAATAAGCGAAACAATTCCGCGAGAGGTTTTGCTTCCAAACGCCCCAATAAGCGAAACAATTCTGCAAGAGGATTTCATTCCGGAAGCCCCAATAAGCGAAACAATTCTGCCAGAGAATTTGGTTCCTAACGCCCCAATAAGCGAAACAATTCTGCAAGACGTTTTCATTCCTGAAGCCCCAATAAGCGAAACAATTCTGCCAGAGAATTTGGTTCCTAACGCCCCAATAAGCGAAACAATTCTGCAAGAGTTTTTCATTCCAAAAGCTCCAATAAGCGAAGCAATTCTGCCAGAGATTTTCTTTACTAGCGCCCCAATAAGCGAAACAATTCTGCAAGAGGTTTTTCCTTCCTAACGCCCCAATAAGCGAAACAATTCTCCAAGAGGTTTTCATTCCCAAAGCCCCAATAAGCGAGGCAATTCTGCCAGACTAACCCTTGAAAACTCCCTGAAAGGCTTGTGCGGACTCGAGTTTTGCGTCTAGATTCTAGATGCAGTCTGGAGGCGGCTCTCGCCTCATCTGACCGCGCCTTGGCTTCGGCAGGGAAATTGATGCAAGCATGACGCAAGCATGACGCAAGCACGCTCTAGACGTGGACATGTTTGATTGCAGCCGAGTTGCGACCACCAGAGCAATGCCTGGGCGAGCACATGTTGAGTTAACATATATGTTGATGATGGCCGTGGACATGCACGTGTTTAATTGCAGCCGAGTCGCTTGCACCAAAAATCAGTCCTTGGCTTGGACATGTTCAGTGAATGCATGCGTGGGAAGTATGAGAGTGTGAAGGTCTTCGAAGGCACCCCCCAGCGTACTTAGTACTGGGATGGCCTTATTTTCGGTGCCTTATAAGAGAATGTCCCGCAGCACACGCTCCCTGCTTCCCCGATGTTTCTGGTCGGATTGAAACATCCTTCGCCCATATGTGTTCACCGATTGGAGATAGATCGGATCCCCGGTAGTAACCCGCACCCGCGAGCGAGTACACGCGTTCCCGTTGACAGGCTCAATGGGAAGCCCCCTTGGCCCTTGGCACTGAGGAAAACAAACCGATCCTCGCGCAAATCGCGTCCGTGGCACACATCCCAAAAGTATGACCGTGGCCTACTTTTGGAATGCTCAAGGAAGGCACCTCGGCTCTTTTTAGGTATTTGGAGGCCGCTTCGCTAGTGAACTGGCGCGTACAGCAGTCGCTGTAGTTCAACGCCATTACTAGCTTCCAAAAGACACCTGGCATGCCCCCCTTGGGGTGCGAGCGGAGGGTCCAAAAGCGCATTGTGTGTACTCGCGCGGGTCGGGGAAATCCTGGTCCCCGGGCGGTCGTAGATTGACGGTGGGTGTCAATTTTGCCCGGCTTCAAGACTGCTTAAAGCCCTTTGAAATAACTTCGGAAGCCACTTAGAACGTTTTAAAACCACTCTGAGCCTTTAAAAACCTCTCAAACCCTGCAAAAACTTGCAACCAGGCCACCCACAACGCCAAAGTGACAATCTCCAGGCCCCAAAGTGACAATCTCCAGGCCCCAAAGTGACAATCGCCAGGCCCCAGGTGACAATCTCCAGGCCCCAAAGTGACAATCGCCAGGCCCCGAGTGACAATCTCCAGGCCCCAAAGTGACAATCGCCAGGCCCCAGGTGACAATCTCCAGGCCCCAAAGTGACAATCGCCAGGCCCCGAGTGACAATCGCCAGGCCCCAAAGGGGTGGCAATCTTAGGGGGTCTAGATTGTCAGAAGGCGGCAATCGTAGGGGGGTACAGATTGCCAACAGGTGGCAATCACAGGGGATGTAGATTGTCAGCAGGTGGCAATCTTAGGGGGGTACAGATTGCCAACAGGTGGCAATCTTAAGGGGGTACAGATTGCCAATAGGTGGCAATCACAGGGGATCTAGATTGTCAGCAGGTGGCAATCTTAGGGGGGTACAGATTGCCAACAGGTGGCAATCTTAAGGGGGTACAGATTGCCAATAGGTGGCAATCGTGGTGGGGGTTGGTGGATAGGGGGCGGATGGCTGTCACACTCCCTTGCTGGCCGGTTGCCCCTTTGGATTGTCAGCAGGTGGCAATCTTCAGGGCTTCAGATTGTCAGCTGGTGGCAATCTGGGTGGAGCTTGGTGGAAAGGGGGCGGATGGCTGTCACACTCCCTTGCTGGCCGGTTGCCCCTTTGGATTGTCAGCAGGTGGCAATCTTCAGGGCTTCAGATTGTCAGCTGGTGGCAATCTGGGTGGAGCTTGGTGGAAAGGGGGCGGATGGCTGTCACACTCCCTTGCTGGCCGTTTGCCCCTTTGGATTGTCAGTAGCTCTGGACCCTCCCGGCGGATGGCTGTCACACTCCCTTGCCAGATTGACAGCAGGTGTCAATCGTGAGAGGTCCGGTGGGGGAAGGGGCCGGTTGTTGGCTTCTTGTTTCAAGGATGTTGAGCACGACAACCAGGACTAACAAAAGGGGGCTTTTTTTTTCTGCACTGGTTCTTGGCTTCTTGTTTTAAGGATGTTGAGCACGACAACTAGGACTAACAAAATGGGGCTTTTTTTCTGCACTGGTTCTTGGCTTCTTGTTTCAAGGATGTTGAGCACGACAACCAGGACTAACAAAATGGGTTTTTTTTTTTCTGCACTGGTTCTTGGCTTTTTGTTTTAAGGATGTTGAGCACGACAACGAGGACTAACAAAATGGGGCTTTTTTTCTGCACTGGTTCTTGGCTTCTTGTTTTAAGAATGTTGAGCACGACAACTAGGACTAACACAATGGGGCTTTTTTTTTCTGCACTGGTTCTTGACTTCTTGTTTCAAGGATGTTGAGCACAACAACAAGGGTTAACAAAATGGTGTGTTTTTGTTCTGCACTGTTTGCTGGCATCTTGGTGCTTCCCAACGGTGTGGCAAATACAATTTCTATTTATCCTGCTCTGTGCTTGCCCCAGGAGGCTGTTTGTGGCTGGTTGTCAGCTGAAGAAAATCTTTTTTTAGTGGCCTCCAGGCGAAATGGCTCACAAAGCTTGCCCCAGGAGGCTGTTTCTGGCTGGTTGTCAGCTGAAGAAAATCTTTTTTTAGTGGCCTCCAGGCGAAATGGCTCACAAAGCTTGCCCCAGGAGGCTGTTTGTGGCTGGTTGTCAGCTGAAGAAAATCTTTTTTTGTTGGCCTGCAGGCGAAATGGCTCGCAAAGCTTGCGCCAGGAGGCCGTTTTGTGGCTGGTTGTCAGCTGAAGAACATTTTTTTTTATTGGCCTCCGGCGACATGGCTCGCAAAGCTTGCCCCAGGAGGCTGTTTTGTGGCTGGTTGTCAGCTGAAGAACATCTTTTTTTATTGGCCTGCAGGCGAAATGGCTCACAAAGCTTGCCCAGGAGGCTGTTTGTGGCTGGTTGTCAGCCGAAGAAAATCTTGTTTCGTTGGCCTCCAGGCGAAATGGCTCACAAAGCTTGTTTCAGGAGGCTGTTTGTGGCTAGTTGTCAGCTGAAAAAGATCTTTTTTTGTTGGCCTCCAAGCGAAATGGCTCGCAAAGCTTGCCCCAGGAGGCTGTTGGTGGCTGGTTGTCAGCTGAAGAAAATCGTTTTTTGCTGGCCTCCAGGCAAAATGGCTCACAAAGCTTGCCATCTGATGTCCTCCAGTGCCTTGACAGGGCCATATTACCTCAATTTACTTAAACCTTTTGTCGGGGGTCCATCCTCCAATTTACTTAAATTCTCCTACTGGGTTGTGCCAACTTCCGGGCCTTCGTGGAGAGGATTTCGTGCTTTCGTAGGAGAATTTCGTGCTTTCTGCTTCCATTCTACTGTCAAACCAACAAACTACGCTGTCGCATCTTGGCGCCTGCGCCTTCTAAATTTAGGGTTTAGGGTTTAGGGTTTAGGGTTTAGGGTTTAGGGTTTAGGGTTTAGGGTTTAGGGTTTAGGGTTTAGGGTTTAGGGTTTAGGGTTTAGGGTTTAGGGGTTCGACAGCGTAGTTGCTGGCGCCCTGAGCAATTCCGCTTTTTAGCACTTTGAAGCAATTTCTCTTTCCTAGGGGTCGCCCCTAGCTTTAAAAGCTTTTTGGCACTTTGAAGCAATTTCTCTTCCCTAGGGTGCGCCCCTAGCTTTAAAAAGTCGCCCCTAGCTTTAAAAGCGTGTTTTTTCTTTTCCACGCTACCAAATTGGTGTTTTTGATTTTCCAGACCTTTCCAAGCCCCCAACTGGTGCTTTTTAACCTTTTCTCCCAACCCCTTCCAAGCCCCCAACTCATTTTTTTTGGACTTGCATTTTTTGGACTTGTACACTTCCCGGTCTTTTCCTGAAGGGGTCACCCCTAGCTTTCCAGAGGTCGCCCTAGCTTTAAAAACGTGTTTTTTCTTCTCCCAGCTACCGAATTGGTGTTTCGAATTTTTCCAGACCCCTCCAAGCCTTCCATAGATGCTTTTTTAACCTTTCCGGAACTCTTTTTTTGCTTTTTCCAGGTCCAGACCCTTCCCAAGCCCCCACATCAAGTTTTTTGGACTTTTTCATTTCCCGCTCTCTTCCTGCCCTCTGCCCTGCCTTTTCCTGCCTCTTTCCGGCCTCTGTTTTGCCTCTTCCTGGCCTCTTGCTAGCCTCTTCCCTATATCTTCCCGGCCTCTTCCCGGCCTCTTCCTGCCCTCTTCCGACCTCTTCCCGGCCTCTTCCTGATCTCTTCTTGGCCTCTGATTGGCCACTTCCCGTCTCTTCTGGCCTCTTCCGGCCTCTTCCCGACTTCTTCTTGGCCTCTTCCTGGCTTCTTCCGACGTCCCTGGTCTCTCCCGACGTCTTCCCTGCCTCTTCCTGGCTTCTTCCTTGCCTTTTCTTCTTGACCTCTTCCTTGCCTCTTCTTTCTATCCTCTTCCGGCTTCTTCCCGACCTCTTCCCGGTCTCTTCCTGACCTCTGCCCGGCCTTTCCCGGCTTCTTCCTAGCTTCTGCCCGGCCTCTTCCTGGCCTCTTCCCGGCCTCTTCCCGGCCTCTTCCTGGCCACTTCCTTGCCTTTTCTGCGTGACCTCTTCCTTGCCTCTTCTTCCTATCCTCTTCCCGACCTCTTCCCTGTCTCTTCCTCTCCTCTGCCCGGCCTTTTCCAGGCTTCTTCCCGGCTTCTGCCCGGCCTCTTCCTGGCCTCTTCCCGGATTCTTCCCGGTCTCTTCCCGGCCTCTTCCCGGCCTCTTCCTGACCTCTTCCGACCTCTTCCCGGCCTCTTCCTGGCCTCTTCTTTGCATTTTCTTCCTGGCCTCTTCTTGACCTCTTCCGGTCTCTTCCCGGTCTCTTCCTGACCTCTGCCTGGCCTTTTCCCGGCTTCTTCCTGTTAGTCTTCCTGGCCTCTTCCCGACCTCTTCTTGTTCTCTTCCTGGTCTCTTCCCTTCCCTGCCTCTTCCTTGCCTGTTCTTCCTGGCTTCTTCCGGTTTTTTCCGACTTCTTCCTGGCCTTTCCCAGCTTCTTTCTATCTTTGCCGGGCCTCTTCCCAACCTCTTCCTGGCCTCTTCCGGTCCTCTTCCCAGCCTCTTCCCGGCCTCTTCTTGGCCTCTTCCTGGCCTCTTCCTTGCCTTTTCCTGGTCTCTTCCTGGCTTCTTCCTAGCCTCTTCCGACCTCTTCCTTGCCTATTTCCAGTCTCTCCCTGGCTTAATGCTATGGCTACGTCGTTGGTCCTGCTGTGTACAATTGGTGTAGCCTGCATCGTCTCCGTTGCAGATCATGTTTCCCTGGCGAGCCACTGCAGGGGGAATTCACACAACAAGTGCTGGCTGCCTGCACCACGCGAATTCGTGCAATCCACACGCCATGCTTTGCAACTTTTACTCGTGAAGCCGCCCGGCGTCGAAGTCTGCCAGTGCTACCGCTCCTATAGATGCAAGTTCCACGCGTCCACTTGTGCGAGACCTCATACTTGTTTTTTTGGACCTACCTAATATCAAGCATTTTGTTGCGTCGGACGTTGCAGAAATAATTGGTCCTGTCGATTTGTACAATCTACCTCGATGTCATGTAAAAAAGTTTCACCTGCGGACTCGCTTCTGCCTTTTGGCCCTGCATTGTGGGCAGACCTGAGGCCGCGTAAGACCAGGCGCATGATGCTCCTGGTACAACTTCTGGCATTGCTGGTTCTGGCATTTGTGCCAGCCAGCGGGTGCCCTGGTGCCCCGGACTGCGCAATTCATGCAATGTTGGATACTGGCATTGCCCGCTGCTTCAACTGGAAAGGATTGCTTACAGCCGTGGCACAGGAACCAGCCTGCACGCAGGCGCTTCGCTTTAGGATGCACCTCCTCTTGGCAGTCTTTGCATGCCGCACAGCAAGGTGGCAGGGTGCACATGCTGGACTCGAACGCGTCCGAAGGCTTGGTCGTACCACACATAGAGCACGTCAAAGTGCGTTGATTGCGAGCGCATTGTGTGCACACCTTCTTGACATCCGGTCCTTGTTGTCTGAGCTGTGCCACCGGGAATGCCGCTTCCATCTTGTGGCAACCACATGCGTCGCACAAGTGCTTGGTGAAGATCTCGGCTCCTGTGATTTTGCGCTTTCCCGATGTTTTCTCGCCCTTCTCGCAGTGCAAGCACTTGGCCGCCCGGTTGGCTCGCACTTTGTTCCACTCGACGAAGGAGAAGTTCGCGAAGTCTTTCACGTGGCCACAACTTCCGCAGGCAGCGAAGGGGTTCCTGCTCTCGCGCCAGGCCTTCCAATCGACGCGCTCTTTGCGGAGAGTCTTCAGCAGCAGATCGGGCCCTTCGGGTGCTCCTCGTTGGAACAGCCAGAGTGGGAAGGGGCGCAGAATGAGCACGTCCTCACGGCTGCGGACACGGCTCGCCGCCACGGTGCCCAGGGTCTGGTGGACGTTCTTGTCCACGTTCAGGTCGAGCAGGGTGGCATCCAGCGTCTTGCCCTGGCTGCTGTGAGCCGTGATCGCGAAGGCCGGAGTCAGCTGAAGCTGCTTTCCTTCAGGACTTTCAGAGCAAGTTTGGTCTACGATCAATCTAAATTCTCATATTCCTGGCCAGCTGTTTTCAAGCTGCTTTCAAGAAGAGCTGCAAGGCACAGTGGACAATGGACTACCTGCAAGTCCTGCCAAATATCTGAAACGGACGGTTCTCCAGGCCAATGCAGCTAAGCGTCGTTTCACCTTCAGGACAGGGTGTTCGCGCCCGTGGTCGAGAAACCATTCTTCTGTTACAGGCCGCAGGGGATAGATGCCGGGCTCGGGCGTGACGGGGAGCTGCCACTTGACGTCCGGGAATTTGACGTACACCACTTCGGGCTGCTGCTCGTTTTCGGGCCACACCCAGGAATGCACGTGACCGCAGCGCCCGCGGAGCAGGAACTTGTCGGACCGGTCCACGTGGTCGGTGAGCAGGAACTTGTCGGACCGGTCCACGTGGTCGGTGAGGGCGACGGGCATGCCGATGGCGAGGGGGAGCAGGCCGCAAAGATCTCCCGTATGTCGGTCGTGGTACTGCAGCCATTTTCTTTTGGCCTCCTTGCTGCAGTCCTCGGTTGGAAGAGCTTTGGCCTCCGCGACGTCCTTGGCCACGGACCACCTGAGAGGAGCTCCGGACTCTTTGCTGTAGGCTCTGGCCTTGTCTTTGTTGATCTGGTAGCGAGCGTCGTTGTTGGCCACGATGACCACCGCCTTCCGGAACTTGGCCTCCTGCAGCCGTGGCTCTTCGTCGGAGCTGATGACTCTGCGGCGCGACTGCCTCTCCGCTTCCGACAGGGTGCAGCCTTCCACAGGGATGCCGTGCAAGTACTTCCCGTTCTCTTCCGACAGATAGCCATGCCGAAGCTGCTCCACCACCTCGTTCCACCACCCGTCGGAGCACCGCAGAGTTTCCGTCAGCTCGGTGACGCCTTGGACCGCTCCGCGCCAGAAAAGGTCCCGACCGCGCTCGACGAGAGGGTCGGTGCTCTTGTCGACCCCGGTGGCAGACTTCAAGCTGTGGGGAACGTCCGCAATGAAGCCGCCCTCCGGCGGCGGGAACTGGAAGAAGTCGCCCATGAAGATCATGTTGATGCCGCCGAAATCTCTTTCACGTCCCTGGCCGTCCAGCTTGAACTCGTCTTTGCTGCTCTTGTTCTCCCGCTGTCGTTGCTCCATGCGGGCCAAAAGCTTCGCGCTGACCATGCTGATCTCGTCCACGATCACCCACCGCCGGAAGCGGATGCCCTGAACGAGAGGATTGTCTCCCTCGTTCGGCTGCCCACTCCTGTTGAAGCCGTAGGCCCTGTGTATGTTCTTGCCGCGGATGTCCGCCGCGTTCACTGCTTGGAGCGCCACGACCTCGTACTCGTGGCCCTGGGTGTATTTCAGCAAGTCTTCGAAGAGCTCGCGGAGGAACTGCAGGATGTGGGACTTGCCGACGCCGGGCGGCCCGTGGAGCAACCAGATCAACGGCTCTGAGGTCTTCCGGATGGAATCCTCCGGTCTGATGAGGTTGAGCTCCACCATGACTCTGTCCACGACGAGCTCGAGGAACTCGTGCTGCTTGGCATTCACGGCCCCGCGCACTCGGTCGCTGTGGAGCCAGTCGAGGAGCTTGGCGGCGGTCACGGGCTCCTGAGCCTGCACCTCGGGGCTTCGCTCGTCCCCGCGCGTGGTTCGTCTATCCTTTCCTTTGTCGCCTCGGACCCCCGAATCGATGGCGGCTTGCCTCACCCGCTGATGGTCCGTCACGGGCTCCTTGGCGGATAGCTCGCGGAACCTGTTCCTGGCCTCCGAGTCGGGTCCACCTTCATCGTTTCCTTCCCGCCAAATGGCTTGCGACAGCGCGAACATCTGCTTGGTGCGGTCGGCGTGCGTCTGCACCTCGTTGCCCGCGTCGCCAGATCCTCCTCGAACGTGCGTTTCCATGGCCAGCGTGAGGTCGTCCTGCGGGCGCCGACTCAAGCCTAGAACTTAAAACCAAGCTCAACGGCAATGATCGTAGCAAAAGTGCTTCACTACCTGGGCTTGCAAGGTCCTGGTCGAAGAAGCAGGGCACGTCCTCCAAGTCTTCGTTGTCGCTGTTGGCCTCCAGCTCCGTACCGGGTCGGAGCTCCCGAGGCAGGCAATGGACGAAGCAGAACTGGGCGGCATAGCGCTTCACGGACTCTGTGGGGAAGCCGCGTCGGCCCAGCCAGAGCCGTGCGGCCTGGAGACCCCTGTCTGCTCGCGACCAAGGGGCTACGGACTGGCTCCAGGCCGCACGGCTCTGGCTGGGCCGACGCGGCTTCCCCACAGAGTCCGGGAAGCGCTATGCCGCCCAGTTCTGCTTCGTCCATTGCCTGCCTCGGGAGCTCCGACCCGGTACGGAGCTGGAGGCCAACAGCGACAACGAAGACTTGGAGGACGTGCCCTGCTTCTTCGACCAGGACCTTGCAAGCCCAGGTAGTGAAGCACTTTTGCTACGATCATTGCCGTTGAGCTTGGTTTTAAGTTCTAGGCTTGAGTCGGCGCCCGCAGGACGACCTCACGCTGGCCATGGAAACGCACGTTCGAGGAGGATCTGGCGACGCGGGCAACGAGGTGCAGACGCACGCCGACCGCACCAAGCAGATGTTCGCGCTGTCGCAAGCCATTTGGCTGGAAGGAAACGATGAAGGTGGACCCGACTCGGAGGCCAGGAACAGGTTCCGCGAGCTATCCGCCAAGGAGCCCGTGACGGACCATCAGCGGGTGAGGCAAGCCGCCATCGATTCGCGGGTCCGAGGCGACAAAGGAAAGGATAGACGAACCACGCGCGGGGACGAGCGAAGCCCCGAGGTGCAGGCTCAGGAGCCCGTGACCGCCGCCAAGCTCCTCGACTGGCTACACAGCGACCGAGTGCGCGGGGCCGTGAATGCCAAGCAGCACGAGTTCCTCGAGCTCGTCGTGGACAGAGTCATGGTGGAGCTCAACCTCATCAGACCGGAGGATTCCATCCGGAAGACCTCAGAGCCGTTGATCTGGTTGCTCCACGGGCCGCCCGGCGTCGGCAAGTCCCACATCCTGCAGTTCCTCCGCGAGCTCTTCGAAGACTTGCTGAAATACACCCAGGGCCACGAGTACGAGGTCGTGGCGCTCCAAGCAGTGAACGCGGCGGACATCCGCGGCAAGAACATACACAGGGCCTACGGCTTCAACAGGAGTGGGCAGCCGACCGAGGGAGACAATCCTCTCGTTCAGGGCATCCGCTTCCGGCGGTGGGTGATCGTGGCCGAGATCAGCATGGTCAGCGCGAAGCTTTTGGCCCGCATGGAGCAACGACAGCGGGAGAACAAGAGCAGCAAAGACGAGTTCAAGCTGGACGGCCAGGGACGTGAAAGAGATTTCGGCGGCATCAACATGATCTTCATGGGCGACTTCTTCCAGTTCCCGCCGCCGGAGGGCGGCTTCATTGCGGACGTTCCCCACAGCTTGAAGTCTGCCACCGGGGTCGACAAGAGCACCGACCCTCTCGTCGAGCGCGGTCGGGACCTTTTCTGGCGCGGAGCGGTCCAAGGCGTCACCGAGCTGACGGAAACTCTGCGGTGCTCCGACGGGTGGTGGAACGAGGTGGTGGAGCAGCTTCGGCATGGCTATCTGTCGGAAGAGAACTGGAAGTACTTGCACGGCATCCCTGTGGAAGGCTGCACCCTGTCGGAAGCGGAGAGGCAGTCGCGCCGCAGAGTCATCAGCTCCGACGAAGATCCACGGCTGCAGGAGGCCAAGTTCCGGAAGGCGGTGGTCATCGTGGCCAACAACGACGCTCGCTACCAGATCAACAAAGACAAGGCCAGAGCCTACAGCAAAGAGTCCGGAGCTCCTCTCAGGTGGTCCGTGGCCAAGGACGTCGCGGAGGCCAAAGCTCTTCAAACCGAGGACTGCAGCAAGGAGGCCAAAAGAAAATGGCTGCAGTACCACGACCGACATACGGGAGATCTTTGCGGCCTGCTCCCCCTCGCTATCGGCATGCCCGTCGCCCTCACCGACCACGTGGACCGGTCCGACAAGTTCCTGCTGCGCGGGCGCTGCGGTCACGTGCATTCCTGGGTGTGGCCCGAAAACGACCAGCAGCCCGAAGTGGTGTACGTCAAATTCCCGGACGTCAAGTGGCAGCTTCCCGGCACGCCCGAGCCCGGCATCTATCCCCTGCGGCCTGTAACAGAAACATGGTATCTGGACCACGGGCGCGAACACCCTGTCCTGAAGGTGAAACGACGCTTAGCTGCATTGGCCTGAAGAACCGTCCGTTTCAAATATTTGTCAGGACTTGCAGGTAGTCCACTGTGCCTTGCAGCTCTTCTTGAAAGCAGCTTGAAAACAGCTGGCCAGGAATATGAGAATTTAGATTGATCGTAGACCAAACTTGCTCTGAAAGTCCTGAAGGAAAGCAGCTTCAGCTGACTCCGGCCTTCGCGATCACGGCTCACAGCAGCCAGGGCAAGACGCTGGATGCCACCCTGCTCGAC
Organism: Symbiodinium sp. CCMP2592; assembly: GCA_905221615.1. Classification (NCBI taxonomy): domain Eukaryota; class Dinophyceae; order Suessiales; family Symbiodiniaceae; genus Symbiodinium; species Symbiodinium sp. CCMP2592. The sequence goes on along the minus strand of CAJNDT010002753.1, from coordinate 8,321 downwards.
CTGAACGTGGACAAGAACGTCCACCAGACCCTGGGCACCGTGGCGGCGAGCCGTGTCCGCAGCCGTGAGGACGTGCTCATTCTGCGCCCCTTCCCACTCTGGCTGTTCCAACGAGGAGCACCCGAAGGGCCCGATCTGCTGCTGAAGACTCTCCGCAAAGAGCGCGTCGATTGGAAGGCCTGGCGCGAGAGCAGGAACCCCTTCGCTGCCTGCGGAAGTTGTGGCCACGTGAAAGACTTCGCGAACTTCTCCTTCGTCGAGTGGAACAAAGTGCGAGCCAACCGGGCGGCCAAGTGCTTGCACTGCGAGAAGGGCGAGAAAACCTCGGGAAAGCGCAAAATCACAGGAGCCGAGATCTTCACCAAGCACTTGTGCGACGCATGTGGTTGCCACAAGATGGAAGCGGCATTCCCGGTGGCACAGCTCAGACAACAAGGACCGGATGTCAAGAAGGTGTGCACACAATGCGCTCGCAATCAACGCACTTTGACGTGCTCTATGTGTGGTACGACCAAGCCTTCGGACGTGTTCGAGTCCAGCATGTGCACCCTGCCACCTGGCTGTGCGGCATGCAAAGACTGCCAAGAGGAGGTGCATCCTAAAGCGAAGCGCCTGCGTGCAGGCTGGTTCCTGTGCCACGGCTGTAAGCAATCCTTTCCAGTTGAAGCAGCGGGCAATGCCAGTATCCAACATTGCATGAATTGCGCAGTCCGGGGCACCAGGGCACCCGCTGGCTGGCACAAATGCCAGAACCAGCAATGCCAGAAGTTGTACCAGGAGCATCATGCGCCTGGTCTTACGCGGCCTCAGGTCTGCCCACAATGCAGGGCCAAAAGGCAGAAGCGAGTCCGCAGGTGAAACTTTTTTACATGACATCGAGGTAGATTGTACAAATCGACAGGACCAATTATTTCTGCAACGTCCGACGCAACAAAACGCTTGATATTAGGTAGGTCCAAAAAAACAAGTATGAGGTCTCGCACAAGTGGACGCGTGGAACTTGCATCTATAGGAGCGGTAGCACTGGCAGACTTCGACGCCGGGCGGCTTCACGAGTAAAAGTTGCAAAGCATGGCGTGTGGATTGCACGAATTCGCGTGGTGCAGGCAGCCAGCACTTGTTGTGTGAATTCCCCCTGCAGTGGCTCGCCAGGGAAACATGATCTGCAACGGAGACGATGCAGGCTACACCAATTGTACACAGCAGGACCAACGACGTAGCCATAGCATTAAGCCAGGGAGAGACTGGAAATAGGCAAGGAAGAGGTCGGAAGAGGCTAGGAAGAAGCCAGGAAGAGACCAGGAAAAGGCAAGGAAGAGGCCAGGAAGAGGCCAAGAAGAGGCCGGGAAGAGGCGGGGAAGAGGACCGGAAGAGGCCAGGAAGAGGTTGGGAAGAGGCCCGGCAAAGATAGAAAGAAGCTGGGAAAGGCCAGGAAGAGGTCGGAAAAAACCGGAAGAAGCCAGGAAGAACAGGCAAGGAAGAGGCAGGGAAGGGAAGAGACCAGGAAGAGAACAAGAAGAGGTCGGGAAGAGGACAGGAAGACTAACAGGAAGAAGCCGGGAAAAGGCCAGGCAGAGGTCAGGAAGAGACCGGGAAGAGACCGGAAGAGGTCAAGAAGAGGCCAGGAAGAAAATGCAAAGAAGAGGCCAGGAAGAGGCCGGGAAGAGGGCGGAAGAGGTCAGGAAGAGGCCGGGAAGAGGCCGGGAAGAGACCGGGAAGAATCCGGGAAGAGGCCAGGAAGAGGCCGGGCAGAAGCCGGGAAGAAGCCTGGAAAAGGCCGGGCAGAGGTGAGGAAGAGACAGGGAAGAGGTCGGGAAGAGGATAGGAAGAAGAGGCAAGGAAGAGGTCAGGCAGAAAAGGCAAGGAAGTGGCCAGGAAGAGGCCGGGAAGAGGCCGGGAAGAGGCCGGGAAGAGGCCAGGAAGAGGCCGGGCAGAAGCTAGGAAGAAGCCGGGAAAAGGCCGGGCAGAGGTCAGGAAGAGACCGGGAAGAGGTCGGGAAGAAGGCGGAAGAGGATAGAAAGAAGAGGCAAGGAAGAGGTCAAGAAGAAAAGGCAAGGAAGAAGCCAGGAAGAGGCCGGGAAGACGTCGGGAGAGACCAGGGACGTCGGAAGAAGCCAGGAAGAGGCCAAGAAGAGGCCGGGAAGAGGCCGGAAGAGGCCAGAAGAGACGGGAAGTGGCCAATCAGAGGCCAAGAAGAGATCAGGAAGAGGCCGGGAAGAGGTCGGAAGAGGTAAGGAAGAGGCCGGGAAGAGGCCGGGAAGATATAGGGAAGAGGCTAGCAAGAGGCCAGGAAGAGGCAAAACAGAGGCCGGAAAGAGGCAGGAAAAGGCAGGGCAGAGGGCAGGAAGAGATCGGGAAATGAAAAAGTCCAAAAAACTTGATGTGGGGGCGTGGGAAGGGTCTGGACCTGGAAAAAGCAAAAAAAGAGTTCCGGAAAGGTTAAAAAAGCATCTATTGAAGGCTTGGAGGGGTCTGGAAAAATTCGAAACACCAATTCGGTAGCTGGGAGAAGAAAAAACACGTTTTTGGAAAGCTAGGGGTGACCCCTTCAGGAAAAGACCGGGAAGTGTACAAGTCCAAAAAATGCAAGTCCAAAAAAATTGAGTTGGGGGCTTGGAAGGGGTTGGGAGAAAAGGTTAACAAGCACCAGTTGGGGGCTTGGAAAGGTCTGGAAAATCAAAAACACCAATTTGGTAGCGTGGAAAAGAAAAAACACGCTTTTAAAGCTAGGGGCGACTTTTTAAAGCTAGGGGCGCCCCCTAGGGAAGAGAAATTGCTTCAAAGTGCCAAAAAGCTTTTAAAGCTAGGGGCGACCCCTAGGAAAGAGAAATTGCTTCAAAGTGCTAAAAAGCGGAATTGCTCAGGGCGCCAGCAACTACGCTGTCGAACCCTAAACCCTAAACCCTAAACCCTAAACCCTAAACCCTAAACCCCTAAACCCTAAACCCTAAACCCCTAAACCCTAAACCCTAAACCCCTAAACCCTAAACCCTAAACCCTAAACCCTAAACCCTAAACTGAAGGCCGACCCCCCACCGCAGCGAATGGGGTCGGCCGCAGCAGGCGGACCGGAAGGCGCCTGCCGGACCGTAGGCGATGGCTGAAAAGCAAGCCGTAGGTCCTGGACCTCAGGTCCACGCGGCTCCAGTGAATAGGCCGCTACTGTCAGCCTATATAATAATAACCCTAAACCTTGGTGCAAACCGGCCGGGCACGCTTGGATTCCTCCTTTCTGGGCCCCGGTAAACCTTAGTGCAAATGGCCGGGCACCCTTGGATTCCTCCTTGCTGCCTTTAAAGAGCCTTAAATTAAAGACCCGGAACCGAAAATTAAGGACTCGACAAGAAATTAAGGACTCGAGCTTAAATTTAAGGACAGCCTAAAATTAAGGACACCGGAGCCTAAAATGACCTAAAATTAAGGACCCGATTAAGGACCGGACCTAAAATTAAGGACCCGGAGCCGAAAATTAAGGACCCGGAGCTTAAAATTAAGGACCACCTAAAATTAAGGACCCGGAGCCGAAAATTGAGGACCCGGAGCTTAAAATTAAGGGCCAGGACCTAAAATTAAGGACCCCGGAGCCTAAAATGACCTAAAATTAAGGACCCGGAGTTGAAAATTAAGGACTCGGAGCTTAAAATTAAGGACCGGACCTAAAATTAAGGAGCCGGAGCCGAAAATTAAGGACCCGGAGCTTGAAATTAAGGACCGGACCTAAAATTAAGGACCTGGAGCAGGACCGGACCTAAAATTAAGGACCTGGAGCATAAAATTAAGGGCCCGGAGCTTGAAATTAAGGACACGGAGCTCAAAATTAAGGACCGGACCTAAAATTAAGGACCCGGAGCCTAAAATTAAGGACCCGGAGCTTAAAATAAGAACTAAAACCTGAAATTGGGGACCCGGAGCCGAAACTTAAGGCACCGGAGCTTAAAATAAGGACCGGACCTAAAATTAAGGACCCGGAGCCTAAACTTAAAGGCCCGGAGCTTAAAATTAACCGGACCTACTTAAAATTAAGGACCCAGAGCCTAGCGCAGGCCTCCACAAAGCCTGCAGAAGGTCCTCCCCCGTAAACCCTGCAGAGGCCCCCACAACACCAAAGTGAAAAACTCCAGGCGCAAAGTGACAATCTCCAGGCCCCCAAGTGACAATCTCCAGGCCCCAGAGTGACAATCTCCAGGCCCCAAAGTGACCCAAAGGGCCTTCTGGGTGGCTTCGGTGGGCTTGTGGCCTCTGAAAAGTTGGCCTGGTCTGGTTGAAGTTTTTGCAGGTTTTGCGAGGTTCTTAAAGGCTCAGAATGGTTTTTAAAAGTTTTATCTGGTTTTTGTAGCTGTTTCAATAGGTTTTAAGTAGTTTTGAACGTGGGCAAAAAGGTGTCCAGAAGGTTTCCAGAAGGCCGCGCAGCCTTCACAAAGCCTGCAGAAGGTCCTCCCCCGTAAACCCTGCAAAGGCCCCAGAGGCCACAAGCCCACCGAAGCCACCCAGAAGGCCCTTTGGGTCACTTTGGGGCCTGGAGATTGTCACTTTGGGCCTGGAGATTGTCACTTTGGGGCCTGGAGATTGTCACTGTGCGCCTGGAGATTGTCACTTTGGCGTTGTGGAAAAGTTTTTTGTTGTTGTTGCTTCCAAACCATATAAGCCCCTCTTGCTAGGGGGGGTTGGGGGGGTAGACAACCCTAAACCCGTTCAAGGTTTGAAATTAGGGTGGGAGGGCGGGCATTGCAGCTCATGCGCCGACCCCAACCACTTCATGGAGGGGTCGACAGCGCACTCGCAGCGAAAACCCCTAAACCCTAAACCCTAAACCCTAAACCCTAAAACCTAAACCCTAAACCCTAAACCCTAAACCCTAAACCCTAAACCCTAAACCCTAAACCCCCTAAACCCCCTAAACCCCCTACCCTAAACCCTAAACCCTAAACCCTAAACCCTAAACCCTAAACCCTAAACCCTAAACCCTAAACCCTAAACCCTAAACCCTAAACCCTAAACCCTAAACCCTAAACCCTAAACTGAAGGCCGACCCCCCACCGCAGCGAATGGGGTCGGACGCAGCAGGCGGACCGGAAGGCGCCTGCCGGACCGTAGGCGATGGCTGAAAAGCGAGCCGTAGGTCCTGGACCTCAGGTCCACGCGGCTCCAGTGAATAGGCCGCTACTGTCAGCCTATAAAGTAATAACCCTAAACCTTGGTGCAAACCGGCCGGGGACCCCTGGATTCCTCCTTTCTGGGCCCCGGTAAACCTTGGTGCAAATGGTCGGGGACGCCTGGATTCTTCTTGCTGCCTTTCAAAAGCCTTAAATTAAAGACCCGGAACCGAAAATTAAGGACCCGGAGCTTAAAATTAAGGACCATTAAGGACCGGACCTAAAATTAAGGACCCGGAGCCTAAAATTAAAGGCACGGAGCTTAAAATAAGAACCAAAACCTAAAATTGAGGACCCGGAGCCGAAACTTAAGGACACGGAGCTTAAAATTAAGGACCGGACCTAAAATTAAGGACCCGGAACCGAAAATTAAGGACCCGGAGCTTAAAATTAAGGACCGCCTAAAATTAAGGACCCCGGAGCCTAAAATGACCTAAAATTAAGGACCCGGAATCGAAAATTAAGGACTCGGAGCTTAAAATTAAGGACCGGACCTAAAATTAAGGACCCGGAGCCGAAAATTAAGGACCCGGAGCTTAAAATTAAGGACCGGACCTAAAATTAAGGACCCGGCGGAGCATAAAATTAAGGGCCCGGAGCTTAAAATTAAGGGCCAGGACCTAAAAATTAAGGACCCGGAGCCGAAAATTAAGAACCCGGAGCTTAAAATTAAGGCCAGACCTAAAATCAAGGACCCGGAGCCTAAAATTAAGGGCCCGAAATTAAGGGCCAGGTCAAAATTAAGGCACCGGAGCTTAAAATAAGGACCGGACCTAAAATTAAGGACCCGGAGCCTAACTTAAAGGCTCGGAGCTTAAAATTAACCGGACCTAAGGACCCAGAGCCTAGCGCAGGCCCCCACAAAGCCTGCAGAAGGTCCTCCCCCGTAAACCCTGCAGAGGCCCCAGAGGCCACAAGCCCACCGAAGCCACCCAGAAGGGTTTTTGGGTCACTTTGGGGCCTGGAGATTGTCACTTTGGGGCCTGGAGATTGTCACTTGGGGGCCTGGAGATTGTCACTTGGGGGGCTGGAGATTGTCCACTTTGCGACTGGACTTTTTCACTTTGGTGGGTGGAAAAGTTGGCTGGTCTGGTTGAAGTGTTTTGAGGTTTGCGAGGTTTTCTAGCTCAGAGGTTTTTAAAAGTTTTATCGGTTTTTTTTGTAGCTGTTTCAATAGGTTTTAAGTAGTTTTGAAGGTTGGCAAAAGGTGTCCAGAAGGTTTCCAGAAGGCCGCGCAAGCCCCCACAAAGCCTGCAGAAGGTCCTAACACCGTAAACCTGCAAAGGCCCCACGAGAGAGGCCACAAGCCCACCGAAGCCACCCAGAAGGCCCTTTGGGTCACTTTGGGCCTGGAGATTGTCACTCTGGGGCCTGGAGATTGTCACTTTGCGCCTAGAGTTTTTCACTTTGGTGTTGTGGAAAAGTTGGCCTGGTCTGGTTGAAGTTTTTGCAGGTTTTGCGAGGTTCTTAAAGGCTCAGAATGGTTTTTAAAAGTTTTGAATGGTTTTTGTAGCTGTTTCAATAGGTTTTAAGTAGTTTTGAAGGTGGGCAAAAAGGTGTCCAGAAGGTTTCCGGAAGGCCGCGCAGCCCCCACAAAGCCTGCAGAAGGTCCTCCCCCGTAAACCCTGCAGAGGCCCCAGAGGCCAAAAGCCCACCGAAGCCACCCAGAAGGCCCTTTGGGTCACTTTGGGGCCTGGAGCTTGTCACTCTGGGGCCTGGAGATTGTCACTTTAGGGCCTGGAGATTGTCACTTTGCGCCTGGAGATTGTCACTTTGGCGTTGTGGAAAAGTTGGCTTGGTCTGGTTGCCGAACCATATAAGCCCCCCTTGCTAGGGGGGGTTGGGGGGGTAGACAACCCTAAACCCGTTCAAGGTTTGAAATTAGGGTGGGAGGGCGGGCATTGCAGCTCATGCGCCGACCGCAACCACTTCATGGAGGGGTCGACAGCGCACTCGCAGCGAAAACCCTAAACCCTAAACCCTAAACCCTAAACCCTAAACCCTAAACCCTAAACCCTAAACCCTCAAGAAAGTGATAAATAGAAATTGCTTGTCCCTTGTCCTTGTTTACAACCACCGCTAGGGCCCAGCATTTCGGTTTAAACTGGCGATAGTTTCTTGATAATCCAATTTCGCACAACCACCTCAACCATTAACTCAGCCCAACCAATTCAAATCAGCCACCGCAACCTCAACCATTAATTCAGCCCAGCCAACTCAAAACAACCGCCCGGTCAAAAACGGAACAAGCTTCTTGATAAACCAATTTCGCACAACCAACTCAGCCCAGCCAGCCCAGCCAGCCAAGCCAAACCGGTCCAGCCCAGCCCAGCCCAGCCAGCCCAACACACCGATTGAAAATTGAGTAAGCTTCTTGATAAACCTATTTCTCCACAAACTTGTAACCACCATTACGGCCCAACACGCCGCTTAAAATTGAACAAGCTTCTTGATAAACCAATTTCTCCATAACCTCCAACCCAGGCCCACCTTCCCAGACCCCAAATCCAGGCCCCAAAGCCCAGACGCCAAATCCAAGCCCAAAAAAAGCACAAAACCCCAAATCCAAGCCCCAAACCCCAAATCCAAGTCCCAAACCCAAATCCAGGCCCAGCCCCCAAATCCAGGCACACCTTCCCAGACCCAGATCCAGGTCCCCCAAATCCAAGTCCCCAAACCCCAAATCCAGAATCCAGGCCCAAGCCCAAGCCCCAGACCCCAGGCCCCCAGGCCCACCCCAAGGCCCAGTCCCAAATCCAGGCCCCAGGCTCCACCCCAAATCCGGCCCAGGCCCCAGACCCCAAATCCAGGCCCAGTCCCAAATCCAGGCCCAAGGCCTCAAATCCAGGTTCCACACCCCAAATCCAGGCACCGGCTCCAAATCCAGGTTCCAGATCCAAATCCAGGTCCAGTTCCAAATCCAAGCTCCAGACCCCAAATCCAGGCCCAGTCCCAAATCCAGGCCCCAGGCCCAGCCCCCCCCCCCCAGGCAAATTTCAAAACATGGTTCCAAAATCAAAACTCTTGTCAAAACTTTCGGTCAAAACTTTCGGTCAAAACGTTATTGGCACCCAAACCCTTAACAATTTCTATAAACCCTAAACCCTAAACCCTAAAACCCTAAACCCTAAACCCTAAACCCTAAACCCTAAACCCTAAACCCTAAAC
>CAJNDT010002752.1:0-28428 GCA_905221615.1 Symbiodinium sp. CCMP2592 | reverse complement strand
TGGGGCCTCTAGGGCCCAACCCTCCCAAACGCTCGGTCACCCCAGATCCCGGAAGCGCGGCCACTGAGAGTTGCCGAGCATCTGGGGCCTCTAGGGCCTAACCCTCCCAAACGCTCGGTCACCCCAGATCCCGGAAGCGCGGCACTGAGAGTTGCCGAGCATCTGGGTTCCCTGTCCCTACTAATCCAAGACTACGCCATCCGAGGCCCAAATCCCAGATGCGCGGCACGACCCCAATCCTGCACGCGCGGTCACCCCAAATCCTGCACGCGCGGTCACCCCAAATCCTGCACGCGCGGTCACCCCAAATCCTGCACGCGCGGCCACCCCAAATCCTGTGCGCACGGTCACCCCAAATCCCGCACAAGAGGACACCATCCGAGGCCCAAATCCCAGATGTGCAGCACGACCCCAGCGGTCACCCCAAATCCCACACACACAGTCGCCTGACTCCCACACAGTCATGCTCAGTCACCCGAGTAGTTCTTGCCCAGGCACACCCACATGGCAGCCATTCCCCGCTTCACACCATCGGAGAACAGCAGGGATCTGGCAGCTGTTTTGGCAGGCCTCTCACGCACGGAGAGCTGCTCGCCTGCCATCCACCCACTGTTGACGATGCTACGAGCCTCAGCTTCAGCTTCTAGTCAATACCAGCAAGAACAGCAACACAACCTTTAGTATGGCAAGTGGCAATGCCACAGATCTTCCACGCCTCGGGCTCGCCTGCCCAACAGCTGGCCTTGTCGAACCGCCAGTTCAGAACCGTTGTGGTCCTGAACAGAGGATAGATGTGTTATTGTTAGACTGTGCACTGCTGCTGCTTGCTTCCGAGATTCGTCCCTTCTGTACTGAGAAGCACCGAAGCCACACAAGGGTAACCAAACACAGCCCTGGAGACATGCTCCAGCTCGGCTGCAGCATCCGGGGAGCGGCAGTGCAAGCCATCGATGTAATCCCTCAAGGATGCCTTGCTCTGGCCAAGCTCCTTGGCTGAAGTTGCAGCTTCTGCTTTCACGCTTTGGTCTTCTATCCCTCGAAACTCTACTGCAGGCCAGACTCGTTCTGCACCTGGTCTATCTCTGCCAGCATCCACTGCTTCAAGAGTGCACAACCTGTCTCGGCCATGGCTCCGGAAATTACTGCCAATGCAGTCCAAGCCGCTCCCAAAAGGGAGGCTTACACTCCAAGCCGAAAGAATCTTCGAGGAAGCCAAAGCATCACACACTTCAAGTATTGACAAAAGGCACATGCCTCATGAAGTCAGCAAAGCAAACTGTGTGCACTCTCAGACTGCAGGCTTTGATAAACATGGCGGTCTTGCTGAGCCACCGATGGGTGCCCACGGGCGGTCTGACCTCGGAGACCAGAAAACTTGGACAGATCGCAAGTAGCTCAACCTGGGTACATTGCAAGATCTCTGCAGAAAGGCCTCTTGTCTCTGCTGCTCGTCTGGCACGATAGATGTGAGGGCTCTACAGTCCACTCACCCCTTGTGCATGCATGTGGCCCTGGAAGTGCACAACGTCCGTTGTCGAGCAGGTGTCTAAGGTCCAACTAGACGGCCTATAATTCGGATACTCGGCTTCAGGACCCATGCATTTTCTATACAAGAGGTGAGAGCTGCACAGTCCACTCCCCTGTGTACACCGAGGTGGCCCTGGGCCGACAGTGCACAACACCCCTTGCTGAGCTCAGCTTCGGTTGAAGCTTGGGGGTTTAAAATCCAAGCAGATGATCCTTGGGCTGCAAAGTTCCCCGATAATTTGGATTGTCATCTGCATCCTCTGCTGTGCTCAGCAAACCTACAAGCCACATCAAAGCATTGTGGCACACAATGCTTGCTCTCGGAAATCACTCTGTGCCCAGCCGCACTGCCTCAGCCCATGCCTTGCGCAAGTTCTGGAACCTACCCCAGCCAAGATGGATCGCTCCGCTGGAGTTCGTCTTAACCTGCACAAAACATCAGGACTGCAATGAACGGTGCTTACTTGCTTCATGTTGCTTTGGTTTTGCTGCCTGCCTTGCCCTTGTGACATGTCGCCAGGCTGGTCACATAGAACGCTTTCTTGGAAAAGAGCACCTGTATTGGAGCACACTTCGGCAGATAGACTGTCCAGGACCTGAGGAAACCAATGTCAACAAAGGTTCAGGGTTTCGGGTTTACCACTTAGTGCAAGTAGGCTTTACGCAGTTTGCGATTTAAGCTTTGGGGCCAAAGATGCCGAGCGTCTTTGACTTCTGCTCTGCAATGTAGTCTGGCACAGGAAGGAAAGTGCGCAACTCGGCCAGGGCAGCCTCGAGGTCAGCAGGCAAGGGTTTCTTCTCCATCTGCTGCTCCAGAGGATCTGCTGAAGGCAACTTCCGATGCTTCTCCTGCTTCTCCCCATCAAGCTTCTTCTCAGGCTCGCAAATGACTCCTCCCGGCTGCTCCAACGGAACTGCTGCAGAATCTCCTTCCTCCTGCTCCAGAGACTCTGCTGCAGGCAACTTGTGAAGCTTCTCCTCATCAAGCTGAGTCTCAGGCTGCTGAGACTCTCCTTCCTCCTGCTCCAGAGACTCTGCTGAAGGCAACTTCTGAGGCTGCTCCTCATCAAGCTCCAGAGGATCTGCTGGCATCAACTTGCAAGGCTTCTCCTCATCGAGCTGAGTCTGCTGAGGCTGCTGAGACTCTCCTTCCTGTTGCTTCAGAGGATCTGCTGAAGGCAGCTTCCAAGGCTTCTCCTCATCAAGCTGAGTCTGCTGAGACTCTCCTTCCTGTTGCTTCAGAGGATCTGCTGGCGGCAGCTTCCAAGGCTTCTCCTCATCAAGCTGAGTCTGCTGAGACTCTCCTTCCTGTTGCTCCAGAGGATCTGCTGGCGGCAGCTTCCAAGGCTTCTCCTCATCAAGCTGAGTCTGCTGAGACTCTCCTGCCTGTTGCTCCAGAGGATCTGCTGGCGGCAACTTGCGAGGCTTCTCAGCGGCCGTGTCCTTGGTCGCAAAGACCTTCACAGAGCCAGCAGTGCCAAAGGCCGATGACGGAAAAAGCGGCCGCGCCACAGGGGCCGACAAGAAAGGGCCAAGCCCATTCTCCGCACCCATCGAGTCTCCAGCCATGCCAGGGGATGCTGCATCCAGCTCCATGTGGCTCCCGGCCTCTTGCAATGCAACACCATCAGACTTCTTCTGCTTTTTTTCTGGAGTGCAGGAATACTCCGAGGAAGGAGTCGAAGGCATCTGCATTGTGAACCTGATCTGTCGCGAAGCTTGCTGCGGGGACGATGCCTTCCTTTTGCCGTTCATGAAGGCCTCCATCACGCCTTCAGCGATCATGCTTGCAAAATGCAAACACTTGGAAGCCGTCCAAAATTGATCTCACTTGAGCAAAACACTACCCAGACCATATCAGCTCAACATGCAATCGTGCTTTTGAAGAGCTCAGCGCGGATGCTGCACTCGAAGAAGAGATAGACTGCTGAAGATCAGAAATGCGAGGCCCCGGCCAAGACTGTTTTCACATGGGTCCGGAACTCGACACGTTCCTTTGGTAAAACTTAATCTCCAAGCAAAGCCATGCACTTCGAGAAGACACAACTATCCTAAACCCTTAAACCGGAATCCCTAAACCACAAGTGGAACATGGCCTGACATGACATGGCAACCCTACCCTAAACCCGGGGGTTTGGGGTTTAGGGTTTATGGTTGTGTGGTTTCAAGGGCTCGGGGTATCGTTAGGGGTTTAGGATGGTTTAGGGTTTCGGGGTTAGGCAATGGGTTTAGAATAAGGGCACTCTTTTTGATTGTGTGCTTTAAGCCTTAAAGGTGGGGTCCCCAAAAAGGGGATAAGGGTACCAGAGCACTTCTCAGAACATGTTCCAACCGAACTCAAAATCCTCAATTGTTTTTGCACTTCTATAACTAAATCCCGAGACCGGCTGGAGCATTTTAGGGATTAGAGTTCAGGGTTCAGGATTTACACACAAATCCCATGGCATGATGTGTGTAATGCACATCCTAAACCCCGAAACCCTAAACCGAAACATGACATGGCATGCAGACACACATGATCTAAACCCAAAACCCACAAAAGTCCGACCAGAAGCCCTAAAGCACTAAAATCACTAGAACCTAACATGCCATGCTGTGCATGCACATCCGAGACCCCTAAAGCCTAAACCGAAACACCCAAACCCCTAAACCCTAAACCCAAACATGGCATGGTGTGCACGCACATGATCTACACCCTAAACCTACAAGACCGCGACCAGAAGACCTAAATCCCTAAACCCCAACATGATATGACATGCATGCAACCATGTGGAGGAGCCTGGAGGCCGCACCAGGACATCCTAGGCCGGACTTCCGGAGTGCTGCTACTACACGTGGACGAAGCCAGCGAAAAGCCCAAGCAGATCCGAATGTTGGCTTTTTCTTGCTCGAAGGGTCTGCGCTTGGGGTTCTGTGCACTACCTGTCGTCCTCGACAGACGCTTCACTGCTGATGCTGCAGTCCTCGTCCCTTCTAGAGCCGAGGACCAGCGTTGATGCATCCGATGCACTGCGCTGAATTTTGCGCGAAGGAGATCTGGCATGTGCTTGGGCCTGCACTTTTGAACTGGACTGGATTTTGTCCTTCCCTAGAATCTCCATGACCCTTCGTTTCATATTGGACACCTCGCGCTCCGAACTCTTGCCCTGCTCATCATCCTCCTCCGGCAGCTCCCTCTTTACTGCAACAGGCCGGTCGTCTGGATCCTTGTTGTCATCAATCCCAAGCTTTTCCGAGGACTGTGCAGAGGCTGCATTTGCTTCTGCCTTCTGCTTCGATGACGGCTTCATGGCAGCACACAGAGCAGCTGTGTATTCTTGAGCCTGAATTGAACGGGCATGCTGCACTGCTGTTTTGCTGTAACATACCCAGACAAGTGCAATATAATGAAGCCCCAGGCTCCCCCTGGCTTTTCATAACCACATCGACAACTGTAATCCTGTACCCTTTATAAATCAGCCCAAAGCTCAGGATGACATCCGAGATCGATTGAAGCGCCTTGGCTGCAAAGTGAGTGGGACTGCCTTATAGCAAAGGCTTCAAAACTTGGTGTGGTTTCGACGGGGCTTCGGCTCCAGGGTGCAGACAACGAAAGCTTCTTTTGCTCCGATACGCATGAATTCGTCCCAACGAAAACGGGAAAGGTAAGCAGCTCGCAAGCTTCATAGCTGCGAGCCTCTCTGAGTCTCAGGAGCCTCTGCAAGGCTTTTGAAACTACAAAACAACACTTCGGAAAGCTCCAGAGCTTCTGCTGCATTCTGAACACCTGGACCAAAAACCTGCTATGAACCCAACTACTCTTGGATGCCTTCCAAAACAAAACGACCAAGCCAATCAGCAAGCCAATCAACTACTGGCTAGTAGCTGGTCTGCATGCCGTAGCCTCGTGCAGGCGATCCATCCCGGCTCATATACGAAACCACAACCACCACCAGATGCTTTGGCCGGATTCGCCCCTCGTGTGTTTCCAGCACCATCGCCACTCTTGCCAGGAAGCACGTGGACTGCGAGACCGGTCCCGAATCTGCTGATTTGTTGAGTTCTCAGTGTTGCTGCCTTCCACGACCGTTGAGCTCTCGGTGTTGCTGCCTTCCACGACCCTGGCTCCTGTGCCTCGCTGGCGAGTTGGTGTGCGAGAGCGGGCCATGGCACTTCTTGGTGGCAGGAAGCTCTGGTTCGCTACTTTTTCGAGGCACCTTCGGCTGCACACACAGACACCATCCAAGCAGCCCCTTTAGGCAGGGGCAGAGGAAGGGGCAGGGGCAGGGCAGGCACAAAAGTCCGACCAGAAGCCCTAAAGCACTAGACCCTAACATGCCATGCTCTGCATGCACATCCTAAACCCCGCAAAACCTAATCCGAAACATGGCATGATGTGCATACACATCCCAAACCCCTGGCTTGTTCACCGAGTGCCTGGCTGGAGTGACATGTCCTGTACCTCTTTGGAAGGCAACTCGGAAGTAGTAGCAGCATGGGCTCGAAGGCATGCAAAATGGCACACAGGGGCTACCTTTTCCCTCGCACAACTCAGAAGCTGGAGCTTCAAGTGCTGCTGGCCGACTCCTGCAGAACAAGACTCAAGGGAAGTGATCTGATTTTGTGGAAGATCGAAACTTCAGGCCTTCGACTTCGCTGCATCTCCAAGCAAAGAGCATGAGCTCGAAGTGCTAGAGCTCGAGCTCGACTTCTGCAAAGTGCCACTCGGCTGGATGGATGGCTGCATATCAGCAAGATGTACAACTGAAGCCTTGGACTTCTTGGCAGCACTGCCCGCCGAACCAGCTGCCTAGGTGGAGGCAGCAATTGCAGACTGCACACATGCTGTGTCTATGAAGGCGAGGAGCAGCCCTGGCACGTTTCCGGAGCTGTTGCTGGCGCTTCTCCTCGAGTTTTCGTCAGTCGCCTCTTTGTGAAAATAAGATGTCGGCTAGCTCCCTACCACCCTCCGGTAGAAGATCTATGAAGCCGAGCAGCCTCAGCCTGCTGTTCCTTCAAGATCCTTTTTTTTTTGGCTGCCTCGTCTCTTGACTTGTGAACATGGTTCGAAGCTTTGCAAACATGCCGGAAATATGAAGCTGAGCAGCTTCAGCAACGGCAACCGCCGTCGCATGCTCCACTCGCTCTTTCACAGCAGGCATCTCTGAAATGAGCTTCTCCCTGTGCCACCTGCTGAGCAAGGCAAAGGCAGCATCCCCAGTCTGGTCGTGGTCGTCCTGGATGAAGATCGCCGTTATCAGCTTCTGCAGCTCAGCCATCCCCTTGACTGCCAGCATCTCGAAGCAGTGCTTGGGGACTACATTTAGCACAGCAAGCGCAGCACTTCTGCTGCCACTGCGCTGTCCTGGGTTGCAATGAGATGCAAATGTGAGGAAACCTCCTGGGAATATGAACTTTCTGCAGCCATGTGTCGTATCCACTTGACCAAGAGCTTGAGGCCTCCACGAAGCACGAAGGCCTCCAGCACGCTTCCGTGGGATCGCATCAAGTCGTTGAGGAACTGGACATGAATGCCCGAGGAGGCTGAAGGCTGTATCCCCTGCATCTCCTGCAGAAGTGCCTCAGCTCAATCAATGTGTAGCCAACATAAATTCACTGACAACTGACCATGGACAAGAAGCCTGAGCTCGAGCCATAGCCTGGTCTGGAGCCAGTGCCATCTCCTTGCTGCGAACCTGATCTACCCACAGATGCCCCTGCAACCCTTCCTGCCATGGCACACAGCCGTACTGCTGGTCAAGGAACCGTTGCAACATCAGCTGAAGACCTTGCTCTGTTGTCTGCCAGGTGTGCTCTCTGATCAGCAGCCTCAGTGGCTGCAAACGGCTCTTAAAGTGTGTTGGGAGCATTGGGGCTCTTCCGAACGCTGCCGAAGCTGCAGTCTTTTCCACTTCGGCCCGGCGAGCTCTCTCGTCTGCAGCCTGAGTGGCTGCAAAAAGAAGCTACAGTCATGCATCCTCCAATCCTCGAATGCAGTCGAAGTTGCATTCTTCTCGAATTCCGCAGCCCGAACTCTCTGCTCGGCAGCCTCAGTGGCTGCAAGACAAGAATCTAGAGTCGTTGAACGATCAATTCCCCTTAACTGCAGTCGAAGTTCTGCCCAAGCTGCAGTCTTCTCTGCTTCGGCCCGGCGAGCTTTCCAAACTGCAGCCTGAGTGGCTGCAAAAACAAGCTACAGTCATGCATCCTTGAATGCGGTCGAAGTTGCATTCTTCTCCAACTCCGCTGCCCGAGCTCTGAACTCGGCAGCCTCAGTGGCTGCAAGACAGGAATCTAGAGTCATTGAACGATCAAATCCCCCTGAGTGCAGTCGAAGCTGCGTTCTTGTCGGCCTGGGTGGCTCGAGCTTTCTCGTCTGCGGCCTGAGTGGCTGCAATAAGGAAGGTAGAGTCAGACATCCTGGAATGCAGTCTTAGCTGCATTCTTCTCTGCTTCGGCAGTACGAACTTTCTCGTCTGCGACCTCAGTAGCTCTAGAACAGAAACTCGAGCGAGACATCTTCAATGACCGAGGCTTAGTGCAGCCGAGGCTGCACGCTTCTCCACTTCAGCCAGCCGCGCTCTGTCTTCAGCTTCCTCGGTGGGTGTGGAAAAGGGTTCAAGAATATCTAGAACTCCGAATGCAGCCGAAGGCGCATTCGCAGCCAACTCGGCTGCCTGGGCTCTGTCATGGCCGCAAAGAACATCTAGAATTCCGAATGCAACCGAAGCTGCATTCTGGGCCGACTCGGCTGCCTCGGCTCTGTCATCACCACAAAAAAAGGCAAGCACATGAGAGCCAGCCAAAGGCACCTCTCTTTGTTCACGGAGGTGATCCGTGAGCCGCCTCTGGTACGCCGGCTTCTTCGCACGTTGATCTCCTGACTTATTCTTCTTCTTTCCCATGGCTGTGCGAGGAGTCGGGAGCTTCGAAGTGTCGCAGTGTCACAGTGTGTGTGTGTGTGCTCAGAGCTGATGCTGTGATGGTGGTGCTTTTGCCTGTGTTTTTGCCAGTGTTTTCTACCAGTGCTGCTGCTGATGCTGGTGCCTCGGTGGCTCTCGTCCATCATGAATGTGGGATGCTCTGAAGCACTGGGAGCCTTATGCACTGCAAGGACTGGTGATGCTCAGCTGCACATGGCCCCCACTGTCAACTGCATATGAACAAGCAGGGCACACTAGCTGGAGGTTGCTGTCGGAGAAGCAGCTCACAGCCTGCACACACACACACACACACACACACACACACTAGACGACAATGCACAGATCAGACGACAGGCAGCAGCTTGCCTGCCACTGCTTCATCCCTGCACCTTGGCCAGCATGATGGTGAGCAGTCAGGTGTCTGAAATCGCAAGTCACAGGCGCTGCTGGATCCTCCTACAACTCCCGGCACTTTTTTTCTTCCTCCGGGCAGCAGCTGCTTTCGGATTTCCGGGGGGCCCTCACTTCTTACCCGGCTTCTTCATCTTGCCCTTCATCGCCTTCATCGCTTTCGTGGCCTTCATCGCTTTCATGGCCTTCATCGCCTTCATCGCTTTCATGGCCTTCATCGCTTTCATGACCTTCTTCGGCTCCTCCGAGCTTTTCTCATCCTTCTTGTTGTTCTCGTCCTTCTCGTCGGTCATGGTGGTGCTCTTCGGCGCCAAAGCTGGATCCCACTCCCAAATCTCGGAGATGGCATCCGCTGTATCGACGATCTTTCTCAATCTGTATTGGCCCCACACCTTTGTCCACTTTTTCACCCAAGTGGATGAAATCGTGTTGGACCTTTGCATGATGATGGCGGAAGAAAGTGGTGTCCTAGGAAGATGATGTCCTAGTTTGAGGCGATAACAGCAGCGGCAGTGCTGGCATTGTTTGTGGAAGGATACAAGAGGGCAGAGGGCTACTTCTCTCTCTCTCTCTCTCTCTCTCTCTGCCGTTGCATCCAGAGGGTCTAGCAGCGCCAGGCAAGGGCTACTTAGAGGACCGTTTTTTCTCCTCACTCCTCCGCTTCAGATTCAACGCGGCCGGACAGGAGGTGGTGGGGGAGGGACCAGGCCAAAACGGCGGAAGAAGGTCCCCATGCCAGTCCTGGCCGCATCGGTTTAGGGTTTAGGGTGTATGGTTCAGGGTTTCGGGTTCGGGTCGAGGGTTTAGGGTTTAGGCCCGAGCCTCGGCGGCACCACCAGAAACTTCGGTTGCGGCCTGTGCAGGTCTAACGATATTTGTTCAATACAGCTTTCCAACCCTCAGCCCTAAACTAAACCCCTAAACCCTTAAACCATAACATGGCATGACATGCATGTACATGAAGGCATGAAACCTAAGTTCAAAAACTCTACAACCCTGAGGCTTCAACCGGAACCGTGGCATGGCACACCATGCATGACATGACATGATACATGACGACCGCGAAAATCCGGCTCCGAATTGCCAGCCTTGCCAGATCTGCCGACTGATCTGGCCTGACCAAAATCAGAGTGCACCTATGAAGGCTGAATCTCTGAACCCAACATCGCCCCTGCCTTGGTCCAGCCGGCTGATGTTCTTCTTCCTTCTCTTCTCCATTGGCCGACTCATCTTGCCTGACCAAAATCAGAGTGCACCTTTTGAAGGCTGAATCTCTGAACCCAACGTCACCCCTGCCTTGGTCCAGCCGGCTCATCCTCCTTCTCTTGTCCATTGGCCGACTCATCTGGCCTGACCAAAATCAGAGTGCACCTATGAAGGCTGAATCTCTGAACCCAACATCGCCCCTGCCTTGGTCCAGCCGGCTCATCCTCCTTCTCTTGTCCATTGGCCGACTCATCTGGCCTGACCAAAATCAGAGTGCACCTATGAAGGCTGAATCTCTGAACCCAACATCGCCCCTGCCTTGGTCCAGCCGGCTGATGTTCTTCTTCCTTCTCTTGTCCATTGGCCGACTCATCTTGCCTGACCAAAATCAGAGTGCACCTTTTGAAGGCTGAATCTCTGAACCCAACATCACCCCTGCCTTGGTCCAGCCGGCTCATCCTCCTTCACTTGTCCATCTGCCGACTCATCTTGCCTGACCAAAATCAGAGTGCACCTTTTGAAGGCTGAATCTCTGAACCCAACGTCACCCCTGCCTTGGTCCAGCCGGCTGATGTTCTTCTTCCTTCTCTTGTCCATTGGCCGACTCATCTTGCCTGACCAAAATCAGAGTGCACCTTTTGAAGGCTGAATCTCTGAACCCAACATCACCCCTGCCTTGGTCCAGCCGGCTCATCCTCCTTCACTTGTCCATCTGCCGACTCATCTTGCCTGACCAAAATCAGAGTGCACCTTTTGAAGGCTGAATCTCTGAACCCAACGTCACCCCTGCCTTGGTCCAGCCGGCTCATCCTCCTTCACTTGTCCATTGGCCGACTCATCTTGCCTGACCAAAATCAGAGTGCACCTCTTGAAGGCTGAATCTCTGAACCCAACGTCACCCCTGCCTTGGTCCAGCCGGCTCATCCTCCTTCACTTGTCCATCTGCCGACTCATCTTGCCTGACCAAAATCAGAGTGCACCTTTTGAAGGCTGAATCTCTGAACCCAACGTCACCCCTGCCTTGGTCCAGCCGGCTCATCCTCCTTCACTTGTCCATTGGCCGACTCATCTTGCCTGACCAAAATCAGAGTGCACCTCTTGAAGGCTGAATCTCTGAACCCAACGTCACCCCTGCCTTGGTCCAGCCGGCTGATGTTCGTCCTCCTGGACTTGTCCATCCACCGCCACATCTGGCCTGAACAAGTCTGGGTGCAACCATGAAGGCTGAATCCAATGTCACCCGTGCCTTCGTCCGTCCGGCTCATGTTCATCCTCCTTCAACAGGCCATCCGCCACCTCATCTGGCCTGAACAAGTCTGGGTGCACCCATGAAGGCTGAATCTTTGAACCCAACGTCACCCCTGCCTTTGTCCGTCCAGCTGATGTTCATCTTCCTTCACTTGTCCATCCGCCACCTCATCTGGCCTGAACAAGTCTGGGTGCACCCATAACTGAGCCCAACATCACCCCTGCCTTTTTGCAGCCACCGCAGACTCATCTGGCCTGACCAGACTCAGAGTGCACCCATGAAGGCTGAGCCCATTAGCACCCCTGCCTTGGTTCGCGCGGCTGATGTTCATCCTCCTTGACAACTTGTCCTTCCGCCGCACCTGGCCTGAACAAAATGAGAGTGCAGCCATGAAGGCTGAATCTTTGAACCCAACGTCACCCCTGCCTTTGTCCGTCCGGCGGATGTTCATCATCTTCCTTGACTTGTACATCCGCCACATGTGGCCTGAACAAGTCTGGGTGCAAGGCTGAATCTCTGAACCTAACATCACCCCTGCCTCTCACCATCTGCAGGACCTGCAGCATCTGGATTGGTGTCGAAAGGCGACACCCGGCTCCATGGAGCCGCCCCCAGCCACAGCCGCGGCGGCCACTGTGCAGGCAGAGCACCCCTGACCAGGTCATGTATGCTCCGAGGCTTCATCTCTGTGTGCAACTGAGCTCCAGGCCTCAGCCTGGGGCTCCTCGTCGACCTCCTTCGTCGACTCCTGCACTTGACGAAATTTGATTTCGGCTGTGCTCTAGGTGCAAATCCCATACCAGGCCTTGGCCTGGAGCTTGTCGAAGACCTCCTTCGTCGTCGACTCCTGCTCCTGACGAGGATTGATTTCGGCTGTGCTCTGTGTGCAAATCCCATACCAGGCCTTCGCCTGGAGCTTGTCGAAGACCTCCTTCGTCGTCGACTCCTGTTCCTGACGAGGTTTGATTTCGGATGTGCTCTGTGTGCAAATTCCATACCAGGCCTTCGCCTGGAGCTTGTCGAAGACCTCCTTCGTCGACTCCTGCTCCTGACGAGGTTTGATTTCGGCTGTTCTTTGTGTGCAAATCCCATACCAGGCCTTCGCCCGGGGCTTGATCGAGACCTCCTTCGTCGACTCCTGCTCCTGACCAGGTTGGATTTCGGCTGTTCTTTGTGTGCAAATCCCATACCAGGCCTTCGCCCGGGGCTTGATGGAGACCTCCTTCGTCGTCCACTCCTGCTCCTGACGAGGTTTGATTTCGGCTGTTCTTTGTGTGCAAATCCCATACCAGGCCTTCGCCCGGGGCTTGATCGAGACCTTGTTCTTCTGCGGCTTTTGCTCCTGAGGAGGTCATGTTCTCGGTAGCGCTATTCACAATTCGATCTGCCCGGTCTCCTATACCGAAATCTATTAGTCGTCATGAAAGCTCGCGCCACAAGAACGCACATGTTAAAGCGAATGACCTAGTGTACACCTGTAGCTCCCACAGCCCTGCCTAGATTTGACCGCATGCGCTTGGGTCCAGATCGCCCATATATCATGCGCACAGCACACATCGCCACATGCATGCCCAGGATAGCATGGGGAACTAGTAATATTCTGATGGCACATGTGTCGCATCCACTCAGCTGCAATCAACCTCATCATCAATCGTCTGTTCTTGGGACAGATTGCAAGCCCGCAACAAAAGCTTGTGACCTCAAACGCCAGCATGCGGCCAGTTTGTTGGGAGATTGAAGGCTTATCCTTTCACATCCCCAACAAGTCATTGCAGTAGCTCGAAGCACAGATATCTCCCAATTCTCCTGTTCCCACAATATAAGTGGATGATGTCTGTTGAGGCTGGGGTACAAAGATACACAAAGTATGGGTACACATGGGCTGGTTGATGCAGGTTTCAAGAAAATCATGCAAAGCAATCAAATGTGCGAGGGAAGATGACCTAAGGATTGGGCCGATGTGGAAGCGAGAGCGCATGATTCAATCACTTTTCTAGCAGTAGTTGCTTATCAGACCTAAGTTACCCTGCAATGCGGGCTTTGTCCTTGCTAGGTACGAGGGAAAAATCAAAGTGATGAATCATTTGTGCCAATTCGGTCAAGTTAGAGCATACAAGAAAGCAATCGCAGGGGTTGCGACAAGGATGCAAGACTGTAGTTGGCTTCGACTGTTTAACGAGGTTGCAGGCTTCTGTGATTCGACTTAGTATTCTACGATTGCTGCTTCCATTTGATGCTCCGACCTTTCCAAATTCGAGGCTCTACCACTAAACTCTAAACCCTACAAGCCCCAAACCCTAGAAACCTCTAGACTCCAAACCCCTAAACCCTAAACCCCGAACCGCTATGCATCGCTTCAGAGGCTCTGCAGTGCCCGACAGGCACTTCTACAAGGCACAATATCGGACTTTGGGTTTTCGAATAAAGCATAGCTATGAGCACCAGCAAAACAAGCTTTTACGACCTAAACTTGCCACCTCAACCCCAAATCCCAAAATTCCAAAGCCGGTAATAAGAAATAAACCTTTTTAACACCTAGCCCTACATATTTTCTTCAGCTGGCACTGGGACTCCTTGAAACCCTGAATCCTCAAACCCCGAGCTCTGAATACTAGGATTTGTAGGGCACCTAAAGTAAGCTATAGGATTCGACTCTGAGTCCAACACCTCTCTTCCGGTGGATCCTGCACCGCCTGGCAGCCAAAACTGCACAATGAAGCAAGCCCATACTTCAAGCCTGGTCTCTGTCGCCTTCTGCACTGGCGAGGTCGGCGTCATTGGCTGCTCCTGACAACAGAAGTTGCCACCAACATAATTAGAAGAGCAAGCAAGCCAAGTCCCGACCGATCACCTGGCCTCCTTGTGTGGCAAGTCTTCCACCTGACCCATACACACTGACAACAACATAGCCAAAGCAACACACAACCACCCGGCCTCCTCGCCCTTTGTTGGCATCTCCTCCTGCTTCGGTTCCTCCTGAGAACAGAAGTTGGCACCAACAGAATTAGCGGAGCAAGCAAGCCAAGTCCCGATCACCTGGCCTCATCGTGCGAGGATTCGTGCACTGTTGTCGGAGAGTCTTGTTTCTCCTGACAACAGAAGGTGCCAACGACATAATTAGATTCGCAAGCAAGCCATATCTCGATCACCTGGCCTCCTTGTGTAGCAAGTCGTCTTCCACCTGACCCAGACACACTGACAACAACATAGCCAAAGCAACCCCACAACCACCCGGCCTTCTCGTCCTTGTCTACAATCTCCTCCTGCTTCGGTTCCTCCTGATAACAGAAGTTGGCACCAACAGAATTAGCAGAGAAAGCAAGCCAAGTCCCGATCACTCACCTGGCCTCGTTGTGCAATGATTCTTGCGCTGGACTCGGACAGCATTCTTTCTCCTGACAACAGAAGTTGCCAGCAACATAATTAGCGGAGCAAGCAAGCCAAGTCCCGATCACCTGGCCTCCTTGTGTGGCAAGTCTTCCACCTGACCCAGACACACTAGCCAAAGCCTGTCCTGTTCAGCCTTTGCTACAATCACCTCCTGCTTCCCAGCCATGCTTGCCAGCACGAACGTGAATTAAGTTATGCCAGTCTGCAATGTATGTAAGGATTTTGGTTTTGGGGTTAAAGCTTTAAGGGTTTAGGGGTGTCGGCACTCAGACTCTGTTTGGGGATTTAGGGTTTAGGGTTGCCGTTTGGGCAACTTTGGGATCTGCAACTAGGGATTCTGGCAGCTGGTAGCATGCATGGTCACATGGTCATGCGCATGTCATGGTTCATGGCTGGTCTGATCATGAACTGAAGCCGCTGGAGCAACAAAGGCAACACGGCCACGCGCTAAACCCTATCTAAACCTCCTATACCTGCAAAGACATGCTGGCACAGCACTTCGGAACGGATTTAAGCAAGCCGAGTCCCCTGCCAGCTGTAGTTTCCTCCCCAGCACATCACCAGACCTGCACAGGATCATGGCAAAGCAATACGGGACACCCCTAGGTTGGTGGCTTTAGGCCAGGTCTTGGTTGACGAGCTCATTCGATGTCAGGGCTCACAAGCATCAAAATCATGAGCATGAAAAGACAACACTTATGATTATCAACGGCCTCCCGTACAAAAGGGCTTGCACACTTCAGCAGATACCTGCCAAGCGAGGACTGTGGCCACCCCAGCAGGCACATTAGCCGTTAGCCCATTCGTCCTGCTGTCATCTGCCGGCACTGGCAGGTTGGCCCCAAGGCAGCCACATTCCCCAGCGGTGCAAAGACCCTTGCCCCACACCCGGCCAATGGTGTGAGAGGTGCCTGTGTCATGTGCCGGGCACCCCTTCGGTAGGGCCGTTTTCACGACCCAGAGGTTTGCAATCCCGAAGATCGTTAACTTTTGTCAATAGCTGAAAAGTCATGAAATTGATCAGAAATAAGCATGAAGATCCAAAGCCAAGATGCATGCACAGTAAGAGGCCTCCCTTCCCTGGCCCTTGCCCTGCAGTGCGGGTCCCAACCCCAGGCGACGGATTTGACACCGCCTTAATGCGGGCACCGCAGGCCCGTGAGTCACGACACCCCTCTTCTTGCCTTCCGCCTGCAGATTAGCACCCCAGCGGACACTTTAGCTCATCGTCCCGCTGTCATACCCCTCGAAAGGGGCGTTGGCTTCAAGGTGCCTGGGCCGCCCTGTCACCCGGCCAACGGTAACACACCGACCAAAACCCACAAACCGGGAAGTCAGTGTAGGTAGGGCTGAGAATGTCAAGGCTCACAAGCATCAAAATCATGAGCATGAAAAGACAACACTTATGATTATCAACGGCCTCCCGTACAAAAGGGCTTGCACACTTCAGCAGATACCTGCCAAGCAAGGACTGTGGCCACCCCAGCAGGCACATTAGCCCATTCGTCCTGCTGTCATCTGCCGGCACTGGCAGGTTGGCCCCAAGGCAGCCACATTCCCCAGCGGTGCAAAGACCCTTGCCCCACACCCGGCCAATGGTGTGAGAGGTGCCTGTGTCATGTGCCGGGCACCCCTTCGGTAGGGCCATCACCACGACCCACAGGAACCCAACAGCCTCCCACCAGCACGATACTCCGGTCTATCGGCAAGAGGCCATAGGCACGGGGTGGGCCCTGCCCCCGCACGATATGACCTCGTGCCTCCAGATAAGCAGGGGTGCCAGCGAGCACATTAGCTCATCGTCTCGCTGTCATTCGCATCGGGCTCGTTGCGAGTTGGCCCCAACACCCCATGTGCTTTCTAGCCGGACCTGCACCCCACACGGCGGCCAACCCGTGTGCAGAGATTTGTGAAGAGCCCGAAAATCTCTGTTGGTAGGGAAATCACACCATGCAAACGACAGACTGCCGAGCACCAAAGCATCCATGCCGCATTGCTTTTCCTAGCTACAGCTTTTTGTTGATGCTTCATCGTCATATCTAGCCAGCAAGCTGCTCAAATCAGCATGTTCAGCATGAGATATCTTAAGGCAGCAGCCCCAAAATCTTTTATCCTACCGAGAGCTTGAAGCCCGCTTCAACACTGTGTTTTCGCGCTTGGATAGTGCTGAGACGGATATTGCAGTGTTGCAAAAGACTAAGAGTGTGTCTGGACAACAGGGTGTGGACCTGCTTATGGAGGTGCAATGCCTTGGCAAGGTCCTCAAAGAAGCCCTCGAGCCGCTGAATCGCCTGGAGCACTTGTGTTGGAGGGACCGCTTCACAGAGTACATAGGATCCATGAACCCCCTCTCCCTAAACCTCCAAGCCCCTGAACCCCTAAACCAAAACATGACATGGCATGACATGACTGAAGTAACCCCTAAACCGCAACATGTCAAACCAAAACATGACATGGCATGGCATGAGTGAAGTAACCCCTAAACCACAACATGTCGTGGCATGACATGCATGATCTAAACCCCTAAACGAGAAAGTAACATGGGATGGCATGTATGATCCCTTAAACCCTAAACCCCTAAACCAGAACATGTCGTGGCATGACATGAGTGAAGTAACCCCTAAACCACAACATGTCGTGGCATGACATGCATGATCGAAACCCCTAAAGCAGAAAGTGACATGGGATGGCATGTATGATTCCTTAAACCCCTAAACCCCTAAACCAGAACATGTCGTGGCATGACATGAGTGAAGTAACCCCTAAACCACAACATGTCGTGGCATGACATGCATGATCTAAACCCCTAAAGCAGAAACTGACATGGGATGGCATGTATGATTCCTTAAACCCCTAAACCCCTAAACCCCTAAACCAGAACATGTCGTGGCATGACATGAGTGAAGTAACCCCGAAACCACAACATGTCGTGGCATGACATGCATGATCTAAACCCCTAAAGCAGAAAGTAACATGGGGTGGCATGTATGATCCCTTAAACCCCTAAACCAGAACATGTCGTGGCATGACATGCATGATGTGACCCCTAAACCACAACATGTCGTGGTATGGCATGTATGATGCAACCCCTAAACCCCTAAACCAGAACATGACATGACATGGCATGACATGCATGATGTGACCCCTAAACCACAAAATGTCATGCTATGGCATGTATGCTGCGACCCCTAGACCCCTGAAGCAGAATATGCCATGGAATGGCATGTATGATGTGACCCTTGACCCCCTAAACCCCTGAACCAGAACATGATGTGGCATGCCATGCCTGATGTGACATGCATGATGCACTAGCCCGAAACCCTTAAACCTGACCTCTAAACCCGACAATCTCAACGGCCCTAGATCTCGCAACTGTTACTACGAAGCTACAGAACACAACTGGTTGCAATCTGTGTTTAGCTACACAAGCCTGTATTGAAGTCATCTGAAATGATGGTTTTGCCACAAGTTACAGAACGCAACTGGTTGCAATCTGTGTTTTGCCACAGAAACCTCTATTCAAGTCATCTGAATTGATGGTTTTGCCACAAGTTACAGAACGCAACTGGTTGCAATCTGTATTTTGCCACAGAAACCTGTATTCAAGTCATCTGAATTGATGGTTTTGCCACAAGTTACAGAACGCAACTGGTTGCAATCTGTTTTTTGCCACACAAACCTGTATTCCCGTCATCTGAATTGATGTTTTTGCCACAAGTTACAGAACGCAACTGGTTGCAATCTGTATTTTGCCACAGAAACCTCTATTCAAGTCATCTGAATTGATGGTTTTGCCACAAGTTACAGAACGCAACTGGTTGCAATCTGTTTTTTGCCACACAAACCTGTAGTCAAGTCATCTGAACTGATGTTTTTGCCACAAGTTACAGAACGCAACTGGTTGCAATCTGTATTTTGCCACAGAAACCTGTATTCAAGTCATCTGATTTGCCACAAGTTACAGAACGCAACTGGTTGCAACCTGTTTTTTTGCAGCAGAACCCTGCAACTAAGAATCATTTCAATTCATGGTTGTGTGAGAAAATACAGAACCCAACCGGTTGCAAGCGAATGCCATGCCTCGTCGTCGGGCGCAAGCAGTCTTGTGCCACCACAGGTGTAGGGCTTGGGGGTTTAGGGTGTAAAGGTTAGGGCTCAAAGGCCTGCAACGACAGGGTTAGCGGCGCTAGGGTTTAAGGTCAAGGGGTTCAGGGCCTCAGGTTCAGGGTTTATGTGGTTCGGGGTTTCGGGCATAAGGTTCAGGGGTTCAGGGTTACCAGGGCTGAGGTGAAGGTCGATGGCATGTGCAAATTGAGGGCTTGGCAACTATTGCTATGGAGGAGTTTAGCCTTACAATTCAGGATGAGGCATCATGTTCAGAGCTCAGGGGAGTAGGGCTTCGGGGGTTTGGGTTTAGGGTTCAGGGTTAAAGAATTTGGGCATTTAGGGTCTTGCTTCGGGCTTCTGGGCAAGCACTCTAACCCCCAACCCCAAAACCCGAGCCGACCCCCACCAAGGCACCCTGAACAACTCAAGACCTGCATAAAGCCCCACTACCTGCCTAAGCCAAGAGGGGGCTTGTTCAACCCCCACCAAGGCACCCTGAACAACTCCACACCTGCAAAAAACCCCACTACCTGCCTAAGCCAAGAGGGGGCTTGTTCAACCCCCACCAAGGCACCCTGAAAAACTCCAGCACCTGCCTAAAAACCCCACTACTTGCCTAAGCCAAGAGGGGGCTTGTTCAACCCCCACCAAGGCACCCTGAATAACCCTATCACCCCACTAAGCCAAGAGGGGGCTTGTTCAACCCCCACCGAGGCACCCTGAATGACCCCGAAGACTAATATCCCTGCACCCAAAACCATATAAGCCCTAGCAACCAAAGAGTTTAAGACTTGGGATTTAGGGAGTCGGCTTAGGGTTTAAGAGTTTAGGGTCGTGTTCATAGCTGCTGCAAAACTGTTCCATGAGTGTTATGTGTGGTGTTAAAAAACGGTTTCCCATGTGATTTGCTGACAACAAGTTTGATTTGGCAAAACGACAGTTGAGCACACCAGAGGAAAACATGCAAAAAATTTAAAATATGCACAAATATTTCGGTGTATGTGTGTGCCCAAAGCATGAAAACATGTGTGTTGGCTCCACAAAACTCAGCTTCAAAGCATGACATAATTGGTGTTTTTTGTGCTTTTTTTGCTTTCTTTCCACGGCAGGACTCGGAGGGTGAAACACCCAATCGGAAATGAAAACCCCAAATGACACGATAGTGGCTTAACGGCGTCAGCGGCGTCAACGGCGTCAACTGCGTCAGTGGCGTCAACGGCATCAACGGCGTCAACGGCGTCAACGGCGTCAACGGCGTCAATGTCGTCAGCGTATATATTGTTGGATTCACAGCTTCAACGGCGTCAACCAAGATTACGTATTGGCTATGGACATCACTGCAGACATTCCGGGCTTTGGTTTCAGGTTGTAGTGGGGTTGGGGAGGCCGAAACCTTAACCTCAAAGACTTCAGGTCTTAGACCAGACCGTGCGGTTTTGGGATTTTCAGCTTCGGGAGCTTTGAATGACTGAAATCATGGTATTTAGTCTGGGCTCTTCTTTGCCATTGCACCAGTGGCCACTGAACCCTGACGGTTCAAGCATATGAAGAGACGTTCCAACACATTCAAGGTAGTATAGGGGCCTTAATAATTAGACTAGGGTTTTGGGGCCCATTATACTATAAGTATAATCTAAGGAACCCCCAAAATAGTATTGGTAATTATTTAGGCCCCTACTTGGAGGGGCAGGGGACTTAGTAAGTAGGTTATAAGTAGAGTTATACGTACCCTAAATGGAGTTACCACACTTATCACCCTACCTATAAACGGCTTACAAAGTCCCCTGCCCTTTCAAGTACAGCAGAGTCGCACGGGGAGCTGGTGCCTCCTCGGTGTAGGACACGCAGGGGGTGGCCGGCAGCGGGTTGCTCGAGCACAAGCCCTCAGCTCTCACCTTTCATGGAATCAAGAGCTTTTAGGGTGCTTATACTTATACTTGTGGGTACAAAAAACTCTCATCCGACGGCACTGCGAAAAGGGTAAGGTGGTAGGAAGATCAGTTGCTTCCTTCCCTGTTCAAAGGAATTGAACGCCAAACTGGTTTAGGGTTTAGTGCAGCCAAGGAATACCTTGAAGCTGTGGCCAAAGGTCCACCAATCGGCCATCCGGTAGCTTGGCTTCAAGAAGGTGCTGCTCTAATGCAGGGCCCGGAGCCTTAATCATGGCCAATACTATTTTGGGGGTTCCTTATTTTATTTATAGTATAATGGGCCCCAATTCGGGGACTCAAGGTGAAGGCGTCGCCGCGGGAAACCTCACGTCGACCCAGACAATACTGCCGTCTTCATGAACTTAAAGTCAGCTACCACAAATTTCAAAAGGATATAGAGCAAAAATGTACTTTCTTATGGTGATGTGTTGTGTGAAACTTAAGTTCCTCGAGAAGAGCACAGAAAAGCTTTCATTTCCTCAGGTCTTTCAGCCTTGCATGCCTAGGTTTTCATGAGTTGGGGTCCTTGTTTAGAGCTGGACCGTCCGACCCCAATCCCGATGGGCTTGGATCCCCAAACCCTGCACCCTCAAAGGAGCATCTAGCCTGCAGCAAACCCCAACTTCTGAATTCTTACCCTGAACTAGTCACATGTTTTGCAGCCTTTGCCGTCTGCAGAACCCTACTGCAGATTGATGATAGTAGCAGCGCTTAGGGTTCCCTAAATAATAATGTCTGTATCACATAAACTCCTAAGCCCTAAGCCCGAACTATACAGGCGTTTCGGATCAACCTTACGGCTAAACTTGAAATTTGAAACCCAAAACTTAAACCCTGAGCCCTAAATCCTAAACCTGACATCCCAAAGCCTAAACTCCTAAACCCGCAATAAATCAAACATCTTCATCCAAAAACCTACTGTGTTCATACAATTTTTTGACAGCCGCCCGAGATTCGGCACTTCCACCTTCGGCGCAGCCGGATCGAGATGGCTCGTGGGGGAGAGCCGAGTGCTCTCGGAGGAGGAGGCCATTTTTCATAATTGACAGAGTGTTCAAAGAGCTTTTGGGTGTAGAGTGTTCCTGCTCAGGCGTTTGATTAGGGGGTGTTAGCAGGTCTTTTGAAGAAGCTCAAAGGGTTCATCGGGGCTTGCCTTGACGATTTACTGGGCATTTGCAGGGTTTCATCATGGCTTTAGTAGTTTGCAGGTTGCAGAACTTTCCAGTTGTTAGGGGAATTTTGAAGAGCTGTCAAGTTTGGGCATTGGATTTAGGGTATAGGTCTTCTGGGATAGGACTTAGGGTTTGGAGTACGCATAACGGAGGAATCTTCAGGCCAATAGTTGATTATTGTCTGAGTCAGCTACAGTAGAAGCAAGAAAGTTGGAATATCATTATCGTATCCCTTTTAAGGTAAACTATAGGGTATCCTACCCTGAAACCATATTCCAACTTTCTGGAGTTCCCTTTAGACGGGGGGGTGGAGCTCCTCACTACAGCAGAAGCCCAAAAGTTGGAAACGCAGTAGCTTCAATCCGTAAGAGTAATGTATAGGGAATCCCAGCACTTCTTGCCCTGAATCCGGTTTCCAACTTTTTGGGGTTTACTCTACAGGAATGCCGGTTTTGGCCCGATATGCGAGATCTTGGCTCTGAAGCTCTGCTCTCAAGAACTGGCTTTGCTGGGCAATGGGCCCCAAAACCGTGTTCGAATTATTAAGGCCCCTATATTATATAGTCGTAGGTAAGGTAGAGTATGTAGAACTGCCTGCCGTGACCCTCCTTGGCTCCACCCCTCAGGCTTTTGCCCCTGGTCCCAAACGCCTACATTCCAGACCTTAGCCGGAGCACAGGAGGAGACTCTGATCCAGCAGTTGCGAAGTGACGGCATCGATGTGGCTCCAAGTGGGGTGATGATGCTGAAGAAGCGCTGCCCTGAGAATATGGTTAGGGAGTGTTCACCGGGCTAGTGGGACTCACATGACTCAGACTATATACTGAATGCAAAGAGCCATCACGATCATGCTGAAGGCAATG
This sequence comes from Symbiodinium sp. CCMP2592, assembly GCA_905221615.1. Taxonomy (NCBI): domain Eukaryota; class Dinophyceae; order Suessiales; family Symbiodiniaceae; genus Symbiodinium; species Symbiodinium sp. CCMP2592. The sequence goes on along the minus strand of CAJNDT010002752.1, from coordinate 5,670 downwards.
AGCTACGTTGAGAGTTGGGCTAAACGATGAGAGTCTAATGATAGCTATTGGTTCGAAGGGATGCATCTGAACAAGGTTTGCAAGCCCACATGCATGATTTGCACAAGTGTTCAAGAGGTCCTGAAGGACAGTTTGCCAGTGGGAGAAGTTCTGTCCTCCATGCTGCTTGCGCGTCACGTCTGGTTCGTTCCCAATTTCACCATCGCCCCATGTAGCAGCTACACGATATATAAGCTAGGGGCCGGGCTGATCACTAAATTGTTTTGTAGTGCTCCAAAGCATATCTGTAGTAAGACCATACACCCTAAACTCTAAGATGTACCCACAAGCCTCTTGAGAATTCTGAAGTCCGCTAGTTCAGCTCCTGTTTGACATATCTTCGGGCAGCTGCGACGGTGGGTACATATCCTCATCCGATCCGTGCCATAGCCTCCGCAAGGTGCAAGTTCATCGAAGAGTCTGGTGGTTGCAAGAACCTGTGCCTCAACTTGTGCAAAGCGGGCACGGAGGAGTACATGATGGAGGACTTGGCGTTTCCAGTGCGTGTCCAGGCAGCCGGAAGGAAGCCCACGAAGCCCTAAGGAAGCCCAGCGTCGAAATCGAGAAGCATCCTAGGCACCCATGCATCCTCCGAAGCCCGGTTATATGGGAGTTGCCGAAAATTAGGGGTACTACTATTTAGGGTACTATCTTCGGGGTCACCCATTTTCGGAAACTCCCACGTGAATGCATCCCAAACCGTCACACGGTCCTATGCTAGTACTCGCAGAAGGCTCAGCGTACACCCCTGATTGAACCTGAACCCTCCTTACCCTGCCAGCCTTAACACCCTGATCCCTAAACCCCGAAGCTACCATCACTTTTGCCTCTACGACTACCATGACTACCCTAGCCTCGTAGCTTCCGAATGCTTTTTTTGGTTGAAGGCTTGCAACCCCGCAACACTTACCTTTGGTTAGTAGGACATGGAGGAATGGGGTACAATTGTAATTACTATTGCTACCATTCTTCCATTCCCTACTAACCAAAGGTAAGAACAGGCAGGACCGACCACTGGCCCGAAAGTTGATAAACCGTAGCCTCTTAGCGGGATGTTTGGAGGTCCAGGGATGGTTTGGCATAGAAGCACGAATAGCAGAAATACTCTTCCTTAATGCAGGAACCTGATTAAGAAACCCTGGGCCTATAACCCCAAAGTAGTAGGATTCAAACAAGGAGTCCTAATAAAGGCCCAAGGTTTCTTCATCGGGTTCCTACATTAGGGTGCTTTTCAGCATAGTACCATATGCCCCCAAAGCCTGGTTCTCATCTTTGATGCCTTTTACCAAGGACTGGTGCCGAATCTTCAAGATCACAGCTGCGCCATCTTGCTCATGGAGCAGCCAGTCAGACCGGCACCTTACTTTAGGGGTACTTAGAAATAGTTTTTAATTTTTGGTTATTATGATCCCTAAGAAACAGCTAGAATTACAATGTTTGCTAGGGTTCTAAGTTCAGTATAGCAACTACCTTTGTGTTAAGGAGTCTGGTTTTGGGACCCTAAAACCTAAACTCCAAATCTCTAAACCCCAAACTTACCATTTTCGTGTTCCCTGAACCCTAAATAAACCCTTCAAGTGTTCACCTAGCTGAGTCGAAGCCTATTGCACCCGAAAAGCAAAGCCTACTGAAAGGATCAGGGGACTTAGGAAGTTAGGTTATAAGAACCCTAATCGGGGTTATACGTATAGTAACCTTATTTAGAAGGCTAGTTACTAAGTCCCATGATCCTTCAAGTAGACCCCAAATCCTAGCCTAAACCCTATAGATCCCTTTAAGGAACCCCTACAGATCCCTTTAAAGGAGCCCTTTTACGGAAGCCTAGTTACGAAGTCCCATGATCCTTTAAGTATGCGTGCTGGTTTGGGTGGGCGTCACATTCGACACGTCGCCTTGGGAGCGCCCCGAAGTGGAGATCCCTTTTAAATCTAAGACATTTACAGGTGCGTAGTTATAAGGTGGGTAGTTTCCCATAAGCCTCCCATACCACTCCTATAAGGTAAAGGGGGTCTTATGGGAGTACTATGGAAGAGGAACTACCTACCTGTAAGGGGCTTCTATTAAAAGGGACCCTAAATCCCCGACCGAAACTATAAACTCTACACCCCTAAAAGAGACCATGGCACCCAAAAAACCAAAGCCACCACGGAGGGTTCAGGGTTTCAGGATTTAGGTTCAGGTGGTCAGAGCTTACTTACCTTTGGTTAGCAGGGAATGGCAGAATGGTCGTAATAGTGGTATAATTGTACCCCCTTTCTCCATTCCCTACTAACCCAAGGTAAGCAAAGCCACCACGGAGGGTTCAGGGATTCAGGCTCTCGGTTCAGGCGTTCAGAGCTTCGGGCTCCAGGTTTAGCCTTATAAGGTTCCGGGTGTACTTGGGTTGGGTTGGGATAGCAAGAGTTAGTTTCTATCATCCCGAAGACATGATGTAAGCCTCAGCAAGCCCACAGAGGTCGGAAACATTTCTATTCGCCCTCCTCCCCCCAAATGTGAGTCAGTGTAGTGGTCAGAGGCTCAAACTCTCAATATCATGAAGCTTCCAATCTGCAGAAGAGCATTCTCCGCCAACAAATCCTAGAGCGATTCGCGCATGCGTGGAGTTCTGGGATTCCACTTGGAGTCTCGAGCAAGTAGGCCGTTGTTTTCATCTGGCTTTCGTCTTATCAAATCCAAACGTACCTTCAAGGGCCAACGAAATGCAGAGGTCGGAGTAATTGCCACGAGCATCCACCAACCATATTATACCCCCCAAATCCTAGCTAGTCTAATCATTGAGGCGCCTAGAGTTGTTGAGGGTTTAGAGTCTAGAGCTGAGTTGACACTGGTTGACAAAAAGACTAGAAACCACATCACTGTAACGGTCAGAACTCGGAGCATCTTGTAATTATACAATCTAGATTTGTAAGCTTAGGGCTTTGGGGTCTCAGGGTTTAGGATTGAGGCATTAGTCTTTTTGGGTTTTGGCATGCGGCAGCCAAGGAGGACGACCCGTTGTTCTCCAAGCCCTGCACGGCCACGCGCTGTGACCAGAAATTCAGCATGCCGAGTCCCCGAGTGCCGAAAGGCCTCGAGGCCTCACTTTGTACAGAGGAAGAAGCAGGTTGAAGAGGGAAAAACTTGGCCATCCCAATCCTCCCGTCAACCCTACTAGACCTCAACCTCAACATCCAGGTTTCAGGCGTTCATCTAAAATGAATGCCGGGCAGAGTGCAGAGTTATTGTCCTTTCAAATCCATTTACGATGCTGGCCCCCGAAGCCAGTTTCCAAACCGTGCAGGACAAGAAGCGAGATTCGGAAGCCTCCTCCGCTGTAAATGCTCCTTCTAGTGCCAGTTCGAGAACTCAAAGGAACATTCATTGATTTAGAGTGACCCGCAATTGAGAGCTATTTGTGACCTTGCTATGACTACGTAACACCCCTGCAGAATCCTTGTAGAATCCTTCAAAATCCAGTGGGAGCTCACTTTAGCAACGATCCTCAAGCAGGACAGTACTTTGGAAAACTTCATCCGTGGCCCAGAGACTCCGAAAGCTTTCTCGCACTTGAGGGCCCCTTCAGGCTCCTCCATGTCCCTACCACCAGCTTAGCCAGACCGGTTTAGGGTTTAGGGTTTAGGGTTTGAGGTTTAGGGTTTTGGGTTTTGGGTTTAGGGTTTTGGGTTTAGGGTTTAGGGTCTAGGGTCTAGAGCAGTTCCCCATGTAACACCATCAAACCCCCTTGTCAAGGCCCCTTGTCAGCAGCCGATAAGGCAAGAACTCTACCAAAACACCTTAAGTCTTAATCCTAAACCTTGAACCCAAAGTTGCCATCCTAGCCCCGAAACCCTAAATCCCAGTCCTAAACCTCGAACCCAAAGTATACAGTACGGTCATCCAGTCCCAAAGTTTGAGGGATGGTTGCAGGAGCCCCTCCCCATCGCCCTCATGCGAGAGCGGCAACTTCTAGGCCCCCTTCAAGATCGGATAGGGGTCGGTCGTTGAGGGCTCTTGAATCTTGGGGTTGGGCTGGGGGTCGGGTCTTGAGGTTTGCATGGGGTTTGGTGGATTTTAGGGTTCTGAGGTTGAGGGTCTACCTTAACTTACAAAACCCTACTTGTTCGCAGTGTCCCGATATAAATATCCATATTAGGGTTTCTAGTAAGATCCAAACCCTCTACCCTAAACCCTAAGCTCTTTTAGGGTCTCTTACCATAAGTAACCCCCAAAACCCTATTCTAATCATTAAGGCCCCTTACAGTAGTGAAATCTCGCAGGCCCTAAACCCGTAAACCTCCGTAATGCCACGGCTTGTTTAATCCGGCGTGCCTCCTTAATGCGTTTTTTGTTCCTTATTCAAGCTGGTACCCAAAAAACGGTGGCCTAATTAATGCGTTTTTTTTGGCTGCGGGGAGTTTGCCCTGAAGCCCGAAACTCTCCCTAAACCCCACTTACTTAAGGCTAAACCTTAAATCATCACCTTTGAGCCGAATCTCACCCCCCTCAACCCCAAACCGTCGACTACTCCCAGAACTAAAACCAAACCCTAAATAACCCTGGCCCTCCAGCCCGAAACTCTCCCTAAACCCGAAGCCCAACATTCTTAAGCCCACCCCTCGCCCTAGAACCCTGAGCCAGCCCCCAAACCCCGGGACCCAAGGTAATCAATCAAAGCCACCCAGACCAGAGCCTGACCCCGGTCCGATGGCTCACTGACATCAGATTCCTTCAAGACAAAAGCTTAAGTCGGGGGGCGGGGGGGGGGGGGCCTCTGATTCAAGCCGTAACATTACCCCTATAGAGATCACCTCTACAACCTTCAAAAAGAATTTTAGGGGGCCTATCATTCAAGCCGTAGCATTACTTGGGGGTTCATGGGTAGTTATAAGTAGAGTTAGAAGTAGGGTAACTATACTTCTAAACCATATTAGGGGACTTATAACCCTACTTTTAACTACCCGTGAACCTCCAAGTAATCACCAGTCGAAAAGGCGAACTTTGGCGGACAGGGCCAGGGCGAATGGATGCCTTAGCTCGTGCCATCGCCCGGCGCACGGGGAGGCCGCCCCCGTAGCCTCGGGAATGGTTTAGAGTTTAGGGTTTAGGGTCTAGGGTAGTCTCGGGAATGATTAGACAGGTTTTGTTATGGGGTTCCTGAATATATAGTTGTAGCCTAAGATGACTACCCCGAAACCCTTCGTCCAGTTTTACACCCCCCCCTAGAGCAAGTTGAGGGCAAGAGAATTCGAGATGAGGATTCGCTACGTGACGGTTTTGGGTAAGGGTTCAGGCAGGCGTGAAGTTTTCGAAGTTTACATTGGGTATTGCCCGCACTCTGGAACAGTTGGATAACATTCGCGTAGTATAACTTTCTAGAGCCCTCCATCCGACTCCTAATATAGACTGCACCCAAGGTTTAGAGTTTAAGGTTCAGGCTTCAAGGTCCAGAGCCAAAGCCCTGAACCAGTTGGAAGTTCAGGGTTTTGGAGTTTAGGAGTTTAGGGTTTGGTCAATGGTGTAGCTTAGGGTTTAGGGTTCAGGGTTTTGGAGTTTAGGGTTTAGGGTTGGTTTAGGGTTTTGGAGTTTTGGCTTTGGTTAAGGGCGTAGGTTAAGGGTTTAGGGATCCGGAAGCCCCAGTGACTGAACTCACCA
>CAJNDT010002751.1:0-28431 GCA_905221615.1 Symbiodinium sp. CCMP2592 | reverse complement strand
TTTCAACCCCAAACCCTAAACCCCTAACCCCGAAAAACCTGATTCTCACTTCAAGGCCTGGATCGTCACTTCGGGTTGTCAAAACGTGGCCTGGCCGCCACGATGGCCGCCCGATGAGGATGGGTGCGTGCGAGACGCTTGGAGCGCCTGCTGGCACAGTCCAAGTGGTCCCCCTTCAAGCAGAAAAACCCTCAGGGTGAGATGCTCGCACTCGAACCCCTCCGCCTCTGAGCCCCAACCCACCTCGCACCCCTGACACGTCGCAAGGGGGGGCCCTCCCACGCCAGAAAAATCTCCCGAACCTAGGCAGAAACGCCCCCGAGAACCTTGACCTTCTTTCAAACAACCAAGACACCAAAACCGCAGCAATCCCTAAACACTACCAAAGCTTCAACCAAGAGCAGCCCGAGCAAACAGGGAGCACTCGTAGGGCCGACGACGAGTTCGAAGGCATAAGGAACGGCCCCCCCAAAGCAGTAAAACCACAAGCGCCCCCAAAGCCCAGCAATCCCTCAACAATAAGAAAGCATCAATCTAGTCTAGCCCGAACCAACAGAGAGCAATCGCGAAGCAGACAACGGGGCAGACGACGAGCTTGAAGGCTCATGCAACGGCCCACTAAAAGCAGTGAAACCACAAGCACCCCCAAACCCCAGCAATCCCTCAACACTAACAAAGCCTCAATTTAGTCTAGCCCCAACCAACAGAGAGCAATCGCGGAGCAGACGACAACTTTTAAGGCTTAAGCAACGGCCCCCCCAAAGCAGTGAAACCACAAGAACCACCAAGACCCGGCAATCTCTTAACACTCACAGTGCTCTAAACCTAACTTAACCCGAACAAACAGAAAACATTCGAGAGGCAGACGCAACACTTTAGGAACTAAGGACCAGCCCCCCTAAAGCAGAGCAAGCGTTCGTGGGAGATGCTCGGGGCGCCTGTGAGCGCAGTCAACATGGACCCCCTTAAGGCAGAGAAAGCCTTCGGGTGAGATGCTCGCCCTCGGAACCCTCCGCCTCCGAGCCCCAACCCACCTCGCACCCCTGAAACTTCGCGAGGGGGGTCCCGGCCGCGCCAGAAAAAGTTCAAAGGTTTCGATCCCCAACCCGGAAAAAGTGCCGAAAAACACGATTGTCAGAAACGGGCTTTTTTACCAAACCCCAGCAAAACCATAACAATCAGAAAGACTCAATTTAGTCTAGCCCGAACCAACAGAGAGCAATCGCAGTGCAGACAAGGAGTTTTAAGGCTTAAGAACCAGCCTCCTTAAAAGAAAGGGATGCAGCTGCTGGCTTCGCGTGAGATGCTTAGGGCGCCTGTTAGCGCAGTCTCAAAAAACTGCGCTGGCGAACCCTAAACCCCTAAACCCTAAACCCTAAACCCTAAACCCTAAACCTCTCTTTCATATGTATATTTAAAGGTTAATGGCCTTAATGGTTTTTGTTGCGAGAACGTCCCTGGGCAAGCAAAATCGCAACAAAAACCACTAATTTTGCAGGGCTCAGGCCGGAAAGCTCTGCAAAATTAGTGGCTTTTGTTGCGGTCTGGGTTGCGCAACCGCCCTGCGCAACAAAAACCACTAATTTTGCAGGGCTCAGGCCGGAAACCTCTGCAAAATTAGTGGTTTTTGTTGCGCAGGGCGGTGGGCGCAACAAAAACCACTAATTTTGCAGGGCTCAGGCCGGAGAGCTCTGCAAAATTAGTGGTTTTTGTTGCGGTCTGGGTTGTGCAACCGCCCTGCGCAACAAAAACCACTAATTTTGCAGAGCTTTCCGGCCTGAGCCCTGCAAAATTAATGGTTTTTGTTGCGGAGGGCGGTGGGCGCAACAAAAACCACTAATTTTGCAGGGCTCAGGCCGGAAAGCTCTGCAAAATTAGTGGTTTTTGTTGCGCTGAAGCCTGCCAAATTAGCGACTTTTGTTGCGAGGGGCCTGCGCGACCGCCCGGCGCAACAAAAACCACTAATTTGGCAGTGTTTTCCAGCCTGAACCCTGCCAAATTAGCGACTTTTGTTGCGAGGGGCCTGCGCGACCGCCCCTCGCAACAAATAGTGATTTCCGGCCACTAACGATTTTTGTTGGGATGTGGCTTGCGCAACGAGTTTTAGAGTATAGTAGTGGCTTCTAGGGTTTAGGGCATATGTGGTTGGCCCTTAGGGTTTAGGAAGAAATTGTATATTTTCCTAATGTTTTGGGATTCTTTGGGCGGGTGGGTGTTTTACTACTACACTGCTGGCCTAGTGATTTCTTAGCCCAGCTAATCGTAAACCCTAAACCCCTAAACCCTAAACCCTAAACCCTAAACCCTAAACCCTAAACCCTAAACCCTAAACCCTAAACCCTAAACCCTAAACCCTAAACCCTAAACCCTAAACCCTAAATTTAGAAGGCGCAGGCGCCAAGATGCGACAGCGTAGTTTGTTGGTTTGACAGTAGAATGGAAGCAGAAAGCACGAAATTCTCCTACGAAAGCCCGAAATCCTCTCCACGAAGGCCCGGAAGTTGGCACAACCCAGTAGGAGAATTTAAGTAAATTGGAGGATGGACCCCCGACAAAAGGTTTAAGTAAATTGAGGTAATATGGCCCTGTCAAGGCACTGGAGGACATCAGATGGCAAGCTTTGTGAGCCATTTTGCCTGGAGGCCAGCAAAAAAAGATTTTCTTCAGCTGACAACCAGCCACCAACAGCCTCCTGGGGCAAGCTTTGCGAGCCATTTCGCTTGGAGGCCAACAAAAAAAGATCTTTTTCAGCTGACAACTAGCCACAAACAGCCTCCTGAAACAAGCTTTGTGAGCCATTTCGCCTGGAGGCCAACGAAACAAGATTTTCTTCGGCTGACAACCAGCCACAAACAGCCTCCTGGGCAAGCTTTGTGAGCCATTTCGCCTGCAGGCCAATAAAAAAAGATGTTCTTCAGCTGACAACCAGCCACAAAACAGCCTCCTGGGGCAAGCTTTGCGAGCCATGTCGCCGGAGGCCAATAAAAAAAGATTTTCTTCAGCTGACAACCAGCCACAAAACGGCCTCCTGGCGCAAGCTTTGCGAGCCATTTCGCCTGCAGGCCAACAAAAAAAGATTTTCTTCAGCTGACAACCAGCCACAAACAGCCTCCTGGGGCAAGCTTTGCGAGCCATTTCGCCTGGAGGCCACTAAAAAAAGATTTTCTTCAGCTGACAACCAGCCAGAAACAGCCTCCTGGGGCAAGCTTTGTGAGCCATTTCGCCTGGAGGCCACTAAAAAAAGATTTTCTTCAGCTGACAACCAGCCACAAACAGCCTCCTGGGGCAAGCACAGAGCAGGATAAATAGAAATTGTATTTGCCACACCGTTGGGAAGCACCAAGATGCCAGCAAACAGTGCAGAACAAAAACACACCATTTTGTTAACCCTTGTTGTTGTGCTCAACATCCTTGAAACAAGAAGTCAAGAACCAGTGCAGAAAAAAAAAGCCCCATTGTGTTAGTCCTAGTTGTCGTGCTCAACATTCTTAAAACAAGAAGCCAAGAACCAGTGCAGAAAAAAAGCCCCATTTTGTTAGTCCTAGTTGTCGTGCTCAACATCCTTAAAACAAGAAGCCAAGAACCAGTGCAGAAAAAAAAAGCCCCATTTTGTTAGTCCTGGTTGTCGTGCTCAACATCCTTGAAACAAGAAGCCAAGAACCAGTGCAGAAAAAAAGCCCCATTTTGTTAGTCCTAGTTGTCGTGCTCAACATCCTTAAAACAAGAAGCCAAGAACCAGTGCAGAAAAAAAAAGCCCCATTTTGTTAGTCCTGGTTGTCGTGCTCAACATCCTTGAAACAAGAAGCCAACAACCGGCCCCTTCCCCCACCGGACCTCTCACGATTGACACCTGCTGTCAATCTGGCAAGGGAGTGTGACAGCCAGCCGCCGGGAGGGTCCAGAGCTACTGACAATCCAAAGGGGCAAACGGCCAGCAAGGGAGTGTGACAGCCATCCGCCCCCTTTCCACCAAGCTCCACCCAGATTGCCACCAGCTGACAATCTGAAGCCCTGAAGATTGCCACCTGCTGACAATCCAAAGGGGCAACCGGCCAGCAAGGGAGTGTGACAGCCATCCGCCCCCTTTCCACCAAGCTCCACCCAGATTGCCACCAGCTGACAATCTGAAGCCCTGAAGATTGCCACCTGCTGACAATCCAAAGGGGCAACCGGCCAGCAAGGGAGTGTGACAGCCATCCGCCCCCTTTCCACCAACCCCCACCACGATTGCCACCTATTGGCAATCTGTACCCCCTTAAGATTGCCACCTGTTGGCAATCTGTACCCCCCTAAGATTGCCACCTGCTGACAATCTAGATCCCCTGTGATTGCCACTTCTTGGCAATCTGTACCCCCTTAAGATTGCCACCTGTTGGCAATCTGTACCCCCCTAAGATTGCCACCTGCTGACAATCTAGATCCCCTGTGATTGCCACCTGTTGGCAATCTGTACCCCCCTACGATTGCCGCCTTCTGACAATCTAGACCCCCTAAGATTGCCACCCCTTTGGGGCCTGGAGATTGTCACTCGGGGCCTGGCGATTGTCACTTTGGGGCCTGGAGATTTTGGGGCCTGGAGATTGTCACTCGGGGCCTGGCGATTGTCACTTTGGGGCCTGGAGATTGTCACCTGGGGCCTGGCGATTGTCACTTTGGGGCCTGGAGATTGTCACTTTGGGGCCTGGAGATTGTCACTTTGGCGTTGTGGGTGGCCTGGTTGCAAGTTTTTGCAGGTTTTGAGAGGTTTTTAAAGGCTCAGAGTGGTTTTAAAACGTTCTAAGTGGCTTCCGAAGTTATTTCAAAGGGCTTTAAGCAGTCTTGAAGCCGGGCAAAATTGACACCCACCGTCAATCTACGACCGCCCGGGGACCAGGATTTCCCCGACCCGCGCGCGTACACACAATGCGCTTTTGGACCCTCCGCTCGCACCCCAAGGGGGGCATGCCAGGTGTCTTTTGGAAGCTAGTAATGGCGTTGAACTACAGCGACTGCTGTACGCGCCAGTTCACTAGCGAAGCGGCCTCCAAATACCTAAAAAGAGCCGAGGTGCCTTCCTTGAGCATTCCAAAAGTAGGCCGCGGGCATACTTTTGGGATGTGTGCCACGGACGCGCTTTGCGCGAGGATCGGTTTGTTTTCCTCAGTGCCAAGGGCCAAGGGGGCTTCCCATTGAGCCTGTCAACGGGAACGCGTGTACTCGCTCGCGGGTGCGCGTTACTACCGGGGATCCGATCTATCTCCAATCGGTGAACACATATGGGCGAAGGATGTTTCAATCCGACCAGAAACATCGGGGAAGCAGGGAGCGTGTGCTGCGGGACATTCTCTTATAAGGCGCCTAAAATAAGGCCATCCCAGTACTAAGTACGCTGGGGGGTGCCTTCGAAGACCTTCACACTCTCATACTTCCCACGCATGCATTCAGTGAACATGTCCAAGCCAAGGACTGATTTTTGGTGCAAGCGACTCGGCTGCAATTAAACACGTGCATGTCCACGGCCATCATCAACATATATGTTAACTCAACATGTGCTCGCCCAGGCATTGCTCTGGTGGTCGCAACTCGGCTGCAATCAAACATGTCCACGTCTAGAGCGTGCTTGCGTCATGCTTGCGTCATGCTTGCATCAATTTCCCTGCCGAAGCCAAGGCGCGGTCAGATGAGGCGAGAGCCGCCTCCAGACTGCATCTAGAATCTAGACGCAAACCTCGAGTCCGCACAAGCCTTTCAGGGAGTTTTCAAGGGTTAGTCTGGCAGAATTGCCTCGCTTATTGGGGCTTTGGGAATGAAAACCTCTTGGAGAATTGTTTCGCTTATTGGGGCGTTAGGAAGGAAAACCTCTTGCAGAATTGTTTCGCTTATTGGGGCGCTAGTAAAGAAAATCTCTGGCAGAATTGCTTCGCTTATTGGAGCTTTTGGAATGAAAAACTCTTGCAGAATTGTTTCGCTTATTGGGGCGTTAGGAACCAAATTCTCTGGCAGAATTGTTTCGCTTATTGGGGCTTCAGGAATGAAAACGTCTTGCAGAATTGTTTCGCTTATTGGGGCGTTAGGAACCAAATTCTCTGGCAGAATTGTTTCGCTTATTGGGGCTTCCGGAATGAAATCCTCTTGCAGAATTGTTTCGCTTATTGGGGCGTTTGGAAGCAAAACCTCTCGCGGAATTGTTTCGCTTATTGGGGTGTTAGGAGCGGATATCTCTTGCTGAAGTGCGTCGTTTAGTGGGGAATTTGCTCTACGGGGTTCTTTCTGGCACACTCTTATCCGTAACAAATCGTACTCCCGGGTCTTGGTGATTCTTTCTGGCCCATTCTTATCCGAGGCAAGGAAAATAGACACCAAGTGTCAAGATCTGGGGGCTCCACTGCCACGCGGGGAGTGTAACGCATCGGGCGGGCTTTCCGGCCGGAAGGCGTGGGACGGCATCGGATATCGGCTGGCTTGAGTTGGACGGTCTGTACAAGAAGAACCGCTGCCTTGTTCGAGACAGCCCCGGCCTATTTAACTAGGTGGTAGTGATTGAGACGGGACGCCATGGAAGGAGCGGTAAAATTGCTTGGAACCAACTGCAAGCCAACGTCGCTGCCATCGTGCCTGCAGTGCGAGCAAGCACACTAGCACTCGCCTGCACCGCAGCCCAATTCGTGCTCAAGAGCATCAAAATAAAGCAAAAGTTCCGCAGCTTCCAGCGACAATCTAGGCCGAAGCTGCTTCGGACAGCAAGAGGGAAGGAATGGCAGCATAAGCTTCTCCGCCGGCCCTGCAGGTCAAATCGAAATGTACCCGAGCAACCGGCGCCGATGGGCCGACGTCGAGGACGAGGAGGAACAGGTGGCATGAAGCAAGCTAGCAGTCAAGGCGTACGGCGTACAGACTCTCCCGCACTCAGTCCCTGTCTTCCTGTTTCCAACCAAGGACCAACAGCAGAGAAACCGGGGGAGAGAGAGAGAGCGAGTGAACAAAACGGCAGAGACGAAGACAGACAGATCGCCAGATCTTGCCGCGCACAGGGGGCGGGATGGTGCTTCGACTTTGAGGCGTTCAAGAAGCAATACCTGGCAACGCAGTGCGCCCTGACGCTGAAGACGCCCGTCCCCGTCCCAGAACTTCATTAGAACACAATGCATGCAACCGCTAGCCCATAAATAGCATTGCTCCTGCACGAAACCTAACGAGGCCGGAATGATCAAAATCGACGAGGCGATTGCTTGCGGGCCTCGAACAGCAATCAACACAATGTGCCCGGACCGAGGCATGGAAGACGCATCCGACGACCTCCCGGACACGAAGGTCGGCCCATCGCCCAAGTGGACAGCAACGGGTGCACCGACGCAAGAAGGCACCGCCCTTGCAAACGCTTGAAAGACTCAGATACTTTGCAATCAGTCTGCAGGCACCCGCGCCGACACTACCGAAGCCAACACAGTGGACAGCCGAGGACGATTCCGCACTCGAAGATGCTTTCCAACTGGCAGAGGCGCGGGATGCAGCAACATCCGGGTGACCGAGTGTTCATTCCGAGCAGCTGCAGGCCGAAAGGGCCACTGCGAGAGCTTCCTCGCACGAATGCAGCGACACAAGCGCTGCAACAGCACGGCCGGAGCGGCATCGCCGCACGGCACGGCGACGGAGACAGGCAACGACCAACGTGAATGACACGCAAAACGTCAGGCCCAGCAGCAGCACCGAGGCGGGCTCGCCTATTATTTTGGCTGCGCGTAGAAGCATTTCACTGCCCAGCCATCTGGGCCGCTTGTGAGGTTCCCTTCAGCTTGGCGTATCTGCTCTCGAGCACGGGGCTCGGAGCCATTCTGTTCCCATTCTCCAGATCGCATCAGTTCAATTTGATTTTCATTGCTTCCAAGGTCATCCGAGATTGCATCCCGACAACCGTGCTGACGCAATGGTCATAAGTACGTGGACGATGGGTCGCAGACAGCGGAATCGGCTGCAGCATGCCAGTGCCTGAAGAAGTGCCGCAAGCACATACTGAAGCACGGTGTAACCTTTCCAGATGGTGAAGGCGTGTCCTGCGAGGCTCTTTGTGGCAACACGGCCTCTGCGGACGAGTGCCAGGCTTGGGCACCGACCGCCAGAGTTGGCAACTAGAACTCTGCATGTTCGGCACCTCGATGTAGCAATCGCACAGGCCGCGACAGCAATGTGCAGTTCCAGCACCAGCGAGGCAAATCCTATGGCCATCAATCCTGTGTCGATCTTGCAGGGATCGCGAAGCTCGTTTACTTATTCACTCGGACGTTCTGCCCTTCCCACGCAGATGACCGCTGCTCCGGACACAACCTTCTTGCAGGTAGTGAAAATGGTTGCGGACGGCAACTGCTTGTTCCACGCGCTGGTCCATGCACACAGCCTGGTCCGGAAAGATGACGACAAGCGCCCTCGTCCAGACCTTGGAGCAGCCCTCCGCCAGGAAGTGATAAGTTTCCTGACCGCCAATGCGTTCGAGCAGGGCGACTTCGCGGAGAATTGGTTGGAAGAGGCGGAGCACCTGGAAAGAGGACCGGAAGAGGCCTGGGCTGGCAACGACTCTATCTTGGCGTTCTCCCTTATGAAGAAATGCCGTGTACAAGTGCACACACGCCATCTCGACGGCTCCACCGTCACCGCGATGGACGCAACCCATCAAGATCTTCAAGATTCCGCTGGATTGACCGTGGTTCGTCTACTCTACAACGGCAAAGACCATTACGATGCATTGGTGGAGGCCGAAGACGTGGGACTGCTAGAGCCCGCTTGGCAAGGTCAGACGTGGCCGATGAGGTACTGGCGACTGCCGGAAGAGCTGCCCCCGCAAGATATCGACGATGCGTTGCCGGCGATCAAGAAGACCAGATCGGTGGAAACCGTCACTTCGCCCGAGCTTCCCGACAGCACCGACGACATCCTGGACGAAGTGTGCAAGGCGATCGTGGCGCCGGCATCCACCCATCCGCATCGCCAAATGGAGGATGCCATTACGAAGCTGGCGACGACCAGGCTTCGGGACCATCCCACACTCCCACCTCTTGCCCTGCCGGAAGAAGTGGATGCGGGCGAAGCGTGGCCCCATGCTTTCTGTGCGTTCAGCGGCTGTTTGTGGACGGCCAGAACGGGCACGGAGGACGACCTGCTTCAGCACCTCCACGAGCAGCATGGCCCCGACCTTGATCCACTGGCAAATCTTCTGTGGAATGGCCATGACGAGCACGATCTGCTCAGCATCTACAATGCCGCTCTGAGCGTCAAGTGCCGCTCGGCCGCTCCCCTGGCGGGCAGCTCGCTCGACCGGATCGCCCTGGAAAAGTTCGCAGAGGCGACTGCTGAGGACCACGTGGAATCCCTGATCTGCTTCTCGTGCGCTTGCAGCTACACGCGCATCGCAGAGACGGAAGCTCGGGGCGACATCCAGTGGCACCGCCCTCTGGAGCAGACGAACAAGTTCCTCGGCCAGCCCGTGAAGGTCATCGAGCAGCTCCTGGGATTGGACCAGTTCCTTGGAAAGTACAACCATCTGGTCGAAAACACGAAGTTAACCGACTCCGAGGACTTCGAGAATTGGCACCTCAAACTGGCAGGGGAAGCACAGCACGTTCGCTTGCTTTGCTGCCCCGAAGATCACAGATGCACAAGGAATCCAGAGCATCCCCGCGCCAGAGTTCTCTGCGAGCATTGCGAGGTGCCGGTTTGTCGCGGTTGCCTGGACTGCTTGAGCAGGAAGAAGCTGCCTCCGGCGAGCCTCGCAAATGACATGTGGACAGGTTACGGCCCCGAAAGGCTTTACCAGGACAACGTGACGGTCATGGAAATGTTGTGTGCCAGTCCCTACATCACGACCCTCGTTTGCTTGACGATGGAGGCTCGCTACCGGGCGGAGGGAGCGCCCTTGGACCAGACGGCTCACATGCCGCGCCATCATATGGGCGCCCGCGGTAATGCGATTACCTTTCCTTTGCCTTGGGAGGACCTGCTTCGTAAGCTGGAGGGCCAGGACACCACCCCTTCCGACTTACCCCGGGGCCCCAACGAGCTCTCCGACGTCGTCCGGGTGATCCTCAAGACCAACAAGACGGGCCAGACTTCCGAGGCGGACTTGAAGAACTTGATTCACCAGGCAAGAGTCCGGCGGCACGTGGTGGTGCAGCTCATCTTGGACATGCGCCGTTGTGGACACCCTTCCTTCCAAGAAATCCAAGAAGAGAAAATGAGGGAGAAGGCAAGCTCGCTGCCGGAGGACGGTGTGCCGCCCGAAGTCGTGAAGATCTTCGGCGAGCTGGACGACTCGCAGGAGAAGCTCCAGCCACAGAAAGCCGCCACGCCGGTTGACGGCCTCAGGAGCATCGATCAGGCAGGGAAACTATAACGAGAATTTGTCAGAGGTAGACTCTTAGAGCAAGCAAACCGGCTTGTCAATTGAGCAGCGTGCATCCTGCAGACAGGCCGGCGCCACCTTCTCGGCGCAGCGGCCGCGAGCCATCGTGGCGGAGGGCAGCAGCCTCGACCGACAGGACCAGAATGCCGTGGGCATGGCAGCTCTCACAAGTTTGGAGGCAGTGGACAAGATTGCAGAGAGGAAAGCAGAGACCTTGGTGGCGACCACGGGGAACGTTCTCGTCGACCAGTTCCAGCCCCGCTACTTCGCCATGGCCTTCGCCTTCTGCTTCAAGCACGGCACCGCGTGTCCAGACGTCCTCAACAAGAAGAACCCATCGGTCAGTCGGAGGCGTCAGAAGGATTCCGCTGCCCCGACCGTCGACATCCACGACTGGGCTGCCATCATGGGCCGCCGAGTGGAAGCCCAGTTCCGTCGAGACTGGAACTTCGGCTTCGTTCTGTGGAACTATCTCTTTCGGACGATGGTGAACTTGGATGGCAGCACCTCCTTGTACTCCCAAGGCGGCAAGAAGATCACAGGCGAGGAGTTCCTTCAGGGGTCGACGGAGCTTCGAGAGCATCTGCAGCGCGGGAAGTACGTGGACATCACCGGCGCCCAGAAGAGCGTGCAAGGCGACTTCTCCAAAGTCCAGCACGTGCCGGGACTATCGGCTACTGCGAAAAAGATAGCGCAGGACGTCAACGCCAAGTGCCGCAACATCCCAGGGACCCACGAGACCAGGAACCTCATGCGGCAGCAGACCCACGCGTACAGAGTGTGTTATGGCACTTCCGTCTTCCTGACCTTTCGCCCTCGGAGAGGGATTCCACGCTGATGCTGAGGCTAGCGAGAACTCGAGACACGGACCCCGCCCTGCAGCAGAGCGGCAAGCCGACTTGTCAGGAAAGGAGCCAACCGCCGCTGGACGAGGATTTCATGGAGCTGGACCCTCAGGTGCTGGCCACAATCCTGCCAGACTACGACGAGCGGAGGGCGATCCTGGCCAGAGACCCTCTTGCCTGTGCTGATGGCTTCTGGACGTTGGTGCAGTTGGTCTTGCGGCATCTCTTCGGGATTCGCTGGTGCCCAAACTGTCCGAGCTGCGCCAAGTCGGACAAGCCCTGCACGGACGCGTTCGGGAGCAATGCCACGGCCATGGGCGGAGTACTGGGCAGAGTGGATGCAGCCTTCGGTTCCATCGAATGCCAGAGGGCGGCGCTCTACACGCTCACTTCCAAGTGTTCCTGCAGTGCCTCCACCAGTACACGCCCCTCTCGGAGATCGTGGCGCTGGGCAGAGAAGCTTACATGGATTTGGTGGAGAAGTACAAGGCCTACAACGCCCACGTGAGGCGCACCGTGTACTGCAATCCGGCGGCCTGGCAGAAGGAGCGCGACACCGTGGAAAAGGAATGGCCGGAGTACCGGAGCTCAGTCCTCATGCTCAGTCGGCCCGCTTATCAAAGCGATGCCCGGCTCTCCGCGAAAGCCTGGAAACAGAAACACTTGGAGGAGGACGTGGAGGAGCTCCAGAAGCACAAGCAGCACCACGTTCATTTGCCCAAGGACACGGATCCGCAAGGGCCCAGACTTCCACTCTCGCATTGCCGCGATAAGCGGGACCCGACGAAGTGCAAGTCCGGCTTCCCGCACAACAACCAGCTGACCGAGGAGACCTTGATCGTTTGCGAAGGACTGGCCAAGCAGATGGACATGCCCATCAAAGGCAAGAAAAGCATGCTCGGCTCCCTCTGGGGTCCGGTGAACGACCCGGAGCTCAACGGCACCCACCCTGCCTTGCTGGCGGCGCTTCGCTGCAATTCCGATCTGCAGCTGCCCTACCGCTTCCCGATCAACGAAGACATCCACAGCCACAAATGCCAGGACGAGAGCTGCCGCGGAGCAAGCCAAGCCGTGCGAACCTTGGTTCGTGAAGCCCAGCGGAACCAGGCCGCCCAGGCGGGCTACGGCTGCGACTACCAGAACAAGCGCCTCCCCATCGCCATCCACGAGATCAAGGAGTGGAACAAGGGGAACAAGGAGCTCGCAGAAGAGCTGAAGGGCAAGCCAGCCGGGTACGTGGCTTCACGGGTGGAGAACCGCTTCATCACAGACAGCTTCGGTCGAGGTGTTTGTCGCGGTGCCGTGGAATGCAGCAACCTCATCACGCGGAGCAAGCACGGCGACCCCGTGGAAGCGGAGTCCATCCGCACCGCACCCGTCGTAGGCCTTCCGCTGTGGTACGGCTTGAGCCTGCTGCAGGCAGCCGCCGATGCGGAAGCTTGGCCTGCAGAGCCGCAGCGTTGGACCACCGAACCCAAGTGGAGAAAGCAGCAGCAGCCTCGAGCGGTGAGGCACTGTCCGTTCTGGACGCTCTACGGCTCCCGCGGCCGAGATCCGCGCGTCCATGAGCTGTCGGCGTACGAGTTTGCCATGCACTTCGAGTTCAAGAAAGCGACCCATCCCTGGAGCATCAAGTCGGACGATGACGGGAGGAAGCACCACCCGCTCCGCCACGAGGCTCAACTGACGGAGGCGGGCAAGGAGAAAGTGCGCTGGCATCGTTTCGAGGCCAAGCTCTCGCCGGGGATCGATTATCGCATTCGGGAGCCTGGCCCCGACGAGGAGTGGATCCCCTTCGGCGAACCCGAGCTCGCCCAGCCTTTCAAGCACGACTGGGTCATGGTGCCGCGCAAGCGACCTCATGTGCCGGTGCTCTTCGGTGCGCAGGGCGGCAACCAAACCGCGGACGACCAGGCCATGAAGCTCCTTCTGCTCTTTCGTCCTTGGGTGAATGATCGCCGAGACGCCTCGGAGGACGACCTCGTGGCCTTCGTCGGAGACCTGTCTGCTCGCGACCAAGGGGCTACGGACTGGCTCCAGGCCGCACGGCTCTGGCTGGGCCGACGCGGCTTCCCCACAGAGTCCGTGAAGCGCTATGCCGCCCAGTTCTGCTTCGTCCATTGCCTGCCTCGGGAGCTCCGACCCGGTACGGAGCTGGAGGCCAACAGCGACAACGAAGACTTGGAGGACGTGCCCTGCTTCTTCGACCAGGACCTTGCAAGCCCAGGTAGTGAAGCACTTTTGCTACGATCATTGCCGTTGAGCTTGGTTTTAAGTTCTAGGCTTGAGTCGGCGCCCGCAGGACGACCTCACGCTGGCCATGGAAACGCACGTTCGAGGAGGATCTGGCGACGCGGGCAACGAGGTGCAGACGCACGCCGACCGCACCAAGCAGATGTTCGCGCTGTCGCAAGCCATTTGGCTGGAAGGAAACGATGAAGGTGGACCCGACTCGGAGGCCAGGAACAGGTTCCGCGAGCTATCCGCCAAGGAGCCCGTGACGGACCATCAGCGGGTGAGGCAAGCCGCCATCGATTCGCGGGTCCGAGGCGACAAAGGAAAGGATAGACGAACCACGCGCGGGGACGAGCGAAGCCCCGAGGTGCAGGCTCAGGAGCCCGTGATCGCCGCCAAGCTCCTCGACTGGCTCCACAGCGACCGAGTGCGCGGGGCCGTGAATGCCAAGCAGCACGAGTTCCTCGAGCTCGTCGTGGACAGAGTCATGGTGGAGCTCAACCTCATCAGACCGGAGGATTCCATCCGGAAGACCTCAGAGCCGTTGATCTGGTTGCTCCACGGGCCGCCCGGCGTCGGCAAGTCCCACATCCTGCAGTTCCTCCGCGAGCTCTTCGAAGACTTGCTGAAATACACCCAGGGCCACGAGTACGAGGTCGTGGCGCTCCAAGCAGTGAACGCGGCGGACATCCGCGGCAAGAACATACACAGGGCCTACGGCTTCAACAGGAGTGGGCAGCCGACCGAGGGAGACAATCCTCTCGTTCAGGGCATCCGCTTCCGGCGGTGGGTGATCGTGGACGAGATCAGCATGGTCAGCGCGAAGCTTTTGGCCCGCATGGAGCAACGACAGCGGGAGAACAAGAGCAGCAAAGACGAGTTCAAGCTGGACGGCCAGGGACGTGAAAGAGATTTCGGCGGCATCAACATGATCTTCATGGGCGACTTCTTCCAGTTCCCGCCGCCGGAGGGCGGCTTCATTGCGGACGTTCCCCACAGCTTGAAGTCTGCCACCGGGGTCGACAAGAGCACCGACCCTCTCGTCGAGCGCGGTCGGGACCTTTTCTGGCGCGGAGCGGTCCAAGGCGTCACCGAGCTGACGGAAACTCTGCGGTGCTCCGACGGGTGGTGGAACGAGGTGGTGGAGCAGCTTCGGCATGGCTATCTGTCGGAAGAGAACTGGAAGTACTTGCACGGCATCCCTGTGGAAGGCTGCACCCTGTCGGAAGCGGAGAGGCAGTCGCGCCGCAGAGTCATCAGCTCCGACGAAGATCCACGGCTGCAGGAGGCCAAGTTCCGGAAGGCGGTGGTCATCGTGGCCAACAACGACGCTCGCTACCAGATCAACAAAGACAAGGCCAGAGCCTACAGCAAAGAGTCCGGAGCTCCTCTCAGGTGGTCCGTGGCCAAGGACGTCGCGGAGGCCAAAGCTCTTCAAACCGAGGACTGCAGCAAGGAGGCCAAAAGAAAATGGCTGCAGTACCACGACCGACATACGGGAGATCTTTGCGGCCTGCTCCCCCTCGCCATCGGCATGCCCGTCGCCCTCACCGACCACGTGGACCGGTCCGACAAGTTCCTGCTTCGCGGGCGCTGCGGTCACGTGCATTCCTGGGTGTGGCCCGAAAACGAGCAGCAGCCCGAAGTGGTGTACGTCAAATTCCCGGACGTCAAGTGGCAGCTCCCCGGCACGCCCGAGCCCGGCATCTATCCCCTGCGGCCTGTAACAGAAGAATGGTTTCTCGACCACGGGCGCGAACACCCTGTCCTGAATGTGAAACGACGCTTAGCTGCATTGGCCTGGAGAACCGTCCGTTTCAGATATTTGGCAGGACTTGCAGGTAGTCCATTGTCCACTGTGCCTTGCAGCTCTTCTTGAAAGCAGCTTGAAAACAGCTGGCCAGGAATATGAGAATTTAGATTGATCGTAGACCAAACTTGCTCTGAAAGTCCTGAAGGAAAGCAGCTTCAGCTGACTCCGGCCTTCGCGATCACGGCTCACAGCAGCCAGGGCAAGACGCTGGATGCCACCCTGCTCGACCTGAACGTGGACAAGAACGTCCACCAGACCCTGGGCACCGTGGCGGCGAGCCGTGTCCGCAGCCGTGAGGACGTGCTCATTCTGCGCCCCTTCCCACTCTGGCTGTTCCAACGAGGAGCACCCGAAGGGCCCGATCTGCTGCTGAAGACTCTCCGCAAAGAGCGCGTCGATTGGAAGGCCTGGCGCGAGAGCAGGAACCCCTTCGCTGCCTGCGGAAGTTGTGGCCACGTGAAAGACTTCGCGAACTTCTCCTTCGTCGAGTGGAACAAAGTGCGAGCCAACCGGGCGGCCAAGTGCTTGCACTGCGAGAAGGGCGAGAAAACATCGGGAAAGCGCAAAATCACAGGAGCCGAGATCTTCACCAAGCACTTGTGCGACGCATGTGGTTGCCACAAGATGGAAGCGGCATTCCCGGTGGCACAGCTCAGACAACAAGGACCGGATGTCAAGAAGGTGTGCACACAATGCGCTCGCAATCAACGCACTTTGACGTGCTCTATGTGTGGTACGACCAAGCCTTCGGACGCGTTCGAGTCCAGCATGTGCACCCTGCCACCTGGCTGTGCGGCATGCAAAGACTGCCAAGAGGAGGTGCATCCTAAAGCGAAGCGCCTGCGTGCAGGCTGGTTCCTGTGCCACGGCTGTAAGCAATCCTTTCCAGTTGAAGCAGCGGGCAATGCCAGTATCCAACATTGCATGAATTGCGCAGTCCGGGGCACCAGGGCACCCGCTGGCTGGCACAAATGCCAGAACCAGCAATGCCAGAAGTTGTACCAGGAGCATCATGCGCCTGGTCTTACGCGGCCTCAGGTCTGCCCACAATGCAGGGCCAAAAGGCAGAAGCGAGTCCGCAGGTGAAACTTTTTTACATGACATCGAGGTAGATTGTACAAATCGACAGGACCAATTATTTCTGCAACGTCCGACGCAACAAAATGCTTGATATTAGGTAGGTCAAAAAAAACAAGTATGAGGTCTCGCACAAGTGGACGCGTGGAACTTGCATCTATAGGAGCGGTAGCACTGGCAGACTTCGACGCCGGGCGGCTTCACGAGGAAAAGTTGCAAAGCATGGCGTGTGGATTGCACGAATTCGCGTGGTGCAGGCAGCCAGCACTTGTTGTGTGAATTCCCCCTGCAGTGGCTCGCCAGGGAAACATGATCTGCAACGGAGACGATGCAGGCTACACCAATTGTACACAGCAGGACCAACGACGTAGCCATGGCATTAAGCCAGGGAGAGACTGGAAATAGGCAAGGAAGAGGTCGGAAGAGGCTAGGAAGAAGCCAGGAAGAGACCAGGAAAAGGCAAGGAAGAGGCCAGGAAGAGGCAAAGAAGAGGCCGGGAAGAGGCTGGGAAGAGGACCGGAAGAGGCCAGGAAGAGGTTGGGAAGAGGCCCGGCAAAGATAGAAAGAAGCTGGGAAAGGCCAGGAAGAGGTCGGAAAAAACCGGAAGAAGCCAGGAAGAACAGGCAAGGAAGAGGCAGGGAAGGGAAGAGACCAGGAAGAGAACAAGAAGAGGTCGGGAAGAGGCCAGGAAGACTAACAGGAAGAAGCCGGGAAAAGGCCAGGCAGAGGTCAGGAAGAGACGGGGAAGAGACCGGAAGAGGTCAAGAAGAGGCCAGGAAGAAAATGCAAAGAAGAGGCCAGGAAGAGGCCGGGAAGAGGTCGGAAGAGGTCAGGAAGAGGCCGGGAAGAGGCCGGGAAGAGACCGGGAAGAATCCGGGAAGAGGCCAGGAAGAGGCCGGGCAGAAGCCGGGAAGAAGCCTGGAAAAGGCAGGGCAGAGGTGAGGAAGAGACAGGGAAGAGGTCGGGAAGAGGATAGGAAGAAGAGGCAAGGAAGAGGTCACGCAGAAAAGGCAAGGAAGTGGCCAGGAAGAGGCCGGGAAGAGGCCGGGAAGAGGCCAGGAAGAGGCCGGGCAGAAGCTAGGAAGAAGCCGGGAAAAGGCCGGGCAGAGGTCAGGAAGAGACAGGGAAGAGGTCGGGAAGAAGCCGGAAGAGGATAGAAAGAAGAGGCAAGGAAGAGGTCAAGAAGAAAAGGCAAGGAAGAAGCCAGGAAGAGGCCGGGAAGACGTCGGGAGAGACCAGGGACGTCGGAAGAAGCCAGGAAGAGGCCAAGAAGAAGGCGGGAAGAGGCCGGAAGAGGCCAGAAGAGACGGGAAGTGGCCAATCAGAGGCCAAGAAGAGATCAGGAAGAGGCCGGGAAGAGGTCGGAAGAGGTCAGGAAGAGGCCGGGAAGAGGCCGGGAAGATATAGGGAAGAGGCGAGCAAGAGGCCAGGAAGAGGCAAAACAGAGGCCGGAAAGAGGCAGGAAAAGGCAGGGCAGAGGGCAGGAAGAGATCGGGAAATGAAAAAGTCCAAAAAACTTGATGTGGGGGCTTGGGAAGGGTCTGGACCTGAAAAAAGCAAAAAAAGAGTTCCGGAAAGGTTAAAAAAGCATCTATTGAAGGCTTGGAGGGGTCTGGAAAAATTCGAAACACCAATTCGGTAGCTGGGAGAAGAAAAAACACGTTTTTAAAGCTAGGGCGACCTCTGGAAAGCTAGGGGTGACCCCTTCAGGAAAAGACCGGGAAGTGTACAAGTCCAAAAAATGCAAGTCCAAAAAAATTGAGTTGGGGGCTTGGAAGGGGTTGGGAGAAAAGGTTAAAAAGCACCAGTTGAGGGCTTGGAAAGGTCTGGAAAATCAAAAACACCAATTTGGTAGCGTGGAAAAGAAAAAACACGCTTTTAAAGCTAGGGGCGACTTTTTAAAGCTAGGGGCGCCCCATAGGGAAGAGAAATTGCTTCAAAGTGCCAAAAAGCTTTTAAAGCTAGGGGCGACCCCTAGGAAAGAGAAATTGCTTCAAAGTGCTAAAAAGCGGAATTGCTCAGGGCGCCAGCAACTACGCTGTCGAACCCTAAACCCTAAACCCTAAACCCTAAACCCCTAAACCCTAAACCCTAAACCCTAAACCCTAAACCCTAAACCCTAAACCCTAAACCCTAAACCCCTAAACCCTAAACCTAAACCCTAAACCCTAAATTTAGAAGGCGCAGGCGCCAAGATGCGACAGCGTAGTTTGTTGGTTTGACAGTAGAATGGAAGCAGAAAGCACGAAATTCTCCTACGAAAGCCCGAAATCCTCTCCACGAAGGCCCGGAAGTTGGCACAACCCAGTAGGAGAATTTAAGTAAATTGGAGGATGGACCCCCGACAAAAGGTTTAAGTAAATTGAGGTAATATGGCACTGTCAAGGCACTGGAGGACATCAGATGGCAAGCTTTGTGAGCCATTTTGCCTGGAGGCCAGCAAAAAAAGATTTTCTTCAGCTGACAACCAGCCACCAACAGCCTCCTGGAGCAAGCTTTGCGAGCCATTTCGCTTGGAGGCCAACAAAAAAAGATCTTTTTCAGCTGACAACTAGCCACAAACAGCCTCCTGAAACAAGCTTTGTGAGCCATTTCGCCTGGAGGCCAACGAAACAAGATTTTCTTCGGCTGACAACCAGCCACAAACAGCCTCCTGGGCAAGCTTTGTGAGCCATTTCGCCTGCAGGCCAATAAAAAAAGATTTTCTTCAGCTGACAACCAGCCACAAAACAGCCTCCTGGGGCAAGCTTTGCGAGCCATGTCGCCGGAGGCCAATAAAAAAAGATGTTCTTCAGCTGACAACCAGCCACAAAACGGCCTCCTGGCGCAAGCTTTGAGAGCCATTTCGCCTGCAGGCCAACAAAAAAAGATTTTCTTCAGCTGACAACCAGCCACAAACAGCCTCCTGGGGCAAGCTTTGTGAGCCATTTCGCCTGGAGGCCACTAAAAAAAGATTTTCTTCAGCTGACAACCAGCCAGAAACAGCCTCCTGGGGCAAGCTTTGTGAGCCATTTCGCCTGAAGGCCACTAAAAAAAGATTTTCTTCAGCTGACAACCAGCCACAAACAGCCTCCTGGGGCAAGCACAGAGCAGGATAAATAGAAATTGTATTTGCCACACCGTTGGGAAGCACCAAGATGCCAGCAAACAGTGCAGAACAAAAACACACCATTTTGTTAACCCTTGTTGTTGTGCTCAACATCCTTGAAACAAGAAGTCAAGAACCAGTGCAGAAAAAAAAAAGCCCCATTATGTTAGTCCTAGTTGTCGTGCTCAACATTCTTAAAACAAGAAGCCAAGAACCAGTGCAGAAAAAAAGCCCCATTTTGTTAGTCCTAGTTGTCGTGCTCAACATCCTTAAAACAAGAAGCCAAGAACCAGTGCAGAAAAAAAAAGCCCCATTTTGTTAGTCCTGGTTGTCGTGCTCAACATCCTTGAAACAAGAAGCCAAGAACCAGTGCAGAAAAAAAAGCCCCATTTTGTTAGTCCTGGTTGTCGTGCTCAACATCCTTGAAACAAGAAGCCAAGAACCAGTGCAGAAAAAAAGCCCCATTTTGTTAGTCCTAGTTGTCGTGCTCAACATCCTTAAAACAAGAAGCCAACAACCGGCCCCTTCCCCCACCGGACCTCTCACGATTGACACCTGCTGTCAATCTGGCAAGGGAGTGTGACAGCCATCCGCCGGGAGGGTTCAGAGCTACTGACAATCCAAAGGGGCAAACGGCCAGCAAGGGAGTGTGACAGCCATCCGCCCCCTTTCCACCAAGCTCCACCCAGATTGCCACCAGCTAACAATCTGAAGCCCTGAAGATTGCCACCTGCTGACAATCCAAAGGGGCAACCGGCCAGCAAGGGAGTGTGACAGCCATCCGCCCCCTTTCCACCAAGCTCCACC
This sequence comes from Symbiodinium sp. CCMP2592, assembly GCA_905221615.1. NCBI lineage: Eukaryota > Dinophyceae > Suessiales > Symbiodiniaceae > Symbiodinium > Symbiodinium sp. CCMP2592. Next base: position 8,197 of record CAJNDT010002751.1, on the reverse strand, counting down.
CAGATTGCCACCAGCTGACAATCTGAAGCCCTGAAGAGTGCCACCTGCTGACAATCCAAAGGGGCAACCGGCCAGCAAGGGAGTGTGACAGCCATCCGCCCCCTTTCCACCAACCCCCACCACGATTGCCACCTATTGGCAATCTGTACCCCCTTAAGATTGCAACCTGTTGGCAATCTGTACCCCCCTAAGATTGCCACCTGCTGACAATCTAGATCCCCTGTGATTGCCACTTCTTGGCAATCTGTACCCCCTTAAGATTGCCACCTGTTGGCAATCTGTACCCCCCTAAGATTGCCACCTGCTGACAATCTAGATCCCCTGTGATTGCCACCTGTTGGCAATCTGTACCCCCCTACGATTGCCGCCTTCTGACAATCTAGACCCCCTAAGATTGCCACCCCTTTGGGGCCTGGAGATTGTCACTCGGGGCCTGGCGATTGTCACTTTGGGGCCTGGAGATTGTCACCTGGGGCCTGGCGATTGTCACTTTGGGGCCTGGAGATTGTCACTCTGGGCCTGGCGATTGTCACTTTGGGGCCTGGAGATTGTCACCTGGGGCCTGGCGATTGTCACTTTGGGGCCTGGAGATTGTCACTTTGGGGCCTGGAGATTGTCACTTTGGCGTTGTGGGTGGCCTGGTTGCAAGTTTTTGCAGGTTTTGAGAGGTTTTTAAAGGCTCAGAGTGGTTTTAAAACGTTCTAAGTGGCTTCCGAAGTTATTTCAAAGGGCTTTAAGCAGTCTTGAAGCCGGGCAAAATTGACACCCACCGTCAATCTACGACCGCCCGGGGACCAGGATTTCCCCGACCCGCGCGCGTACACACAATGCGCTTTTGGACCCTCCGCTCGCACCCCAAGGGGGGCATGCCAGGTGTCTTTTGGAAGCTAGTAATGGCGTTGAACTACAGCGACTGCTGTACGCGCCAGTTCACTAGCGAAGCGGCCTCCAAATACCTAAAAAGAGCCGAGGTGCCTTCCTTGAGCATTCCAAAAGTTGGCTACGGTCATACTTTTGGGATGTGTGCCACGGACGCGCTTTGCGCGAGGATCGGTTTGTTTTCCTCAGTGCCAAGGGCCCAAGGGGGCTTCCCATTGAGCCTGTCAACGGGAACGCGTGTACTCGCTCGCGGGTGCGCGTTACTACCGGGGATCCGATCTATCTCCAATCGGTGAACACATATGGGCGAAGGATGTTTCAATCCGACCAGAAACATCGGGGAAGCAGGGAGCGTGTGCTGCGGGACATTCTCTTATAAGGCGCCTAAAATAAGGCCATCCCAGTACTAAGTACGCTGGGGGGTGCCTTCGAAGACCTTCACACTCTCATACTTCCCACGCATGCATTCACTGAACATGTCCAAGCCAAGGACTGATTTTTGGTGCAAGCGACTCGGCTGCAATTAAACACGTGCATGTCCACGGCCATCATCAACATATATGTTAACTCAACATGTGCTCGCCCAGGCATTGCTCTGGTGGTCGCAACTCGGCTGCAATCAAACATGTCCACGTCTAGAGCGTGCTTGCGTCATGCTTGCGTCATGCTTGCATCAATTTCCCTGCCGAAGCCAAGGCGCGGTCAGATGAGGCGAGAGCCGCCTCCAGACTGCATCTAGAATCTAGACGCAAACCTCGAGTCCGCACAAGCCTTTCAGGGAGTTTTCAAGGGTTAGTCTGGCAGAATTGCCTCGCTTATTGGGGCTTTGGGAATGAAAACCTCTTGGAGAATTGTTTCGCTTATTGGGGCGTTAGGAAGGAAAACCTCTTGCAGAATTGTTTCGCTTATTGGGGCGCTAGTAAAGAAAATCTCTGCAGAATTGCTTCGCTTATTGGAGCTTTTGGAATGAAAAACTCTTGCAGAATTGTTTCGCTTATTGGGGCGTTAGGAACCAAATTCTCTGGCAGAATTGTTTCGCTTATTGGGGCTTCAGGAATGAAAACGTCTTGTAGAATTGTTTCGCTTATTGGGGCGTTAGGAACCAAATTCTCTGGCAGAATTGTTTCGCTTATTGGGGCTTCCGGAATGAAATCCTCTTGCAGAATTGTTTCGCTTATTGGGGCGTTTGGAAGCAAAACCTCTCGCGGAATTGTTTCGCTTATTGGGGTGTTAGGAGCGGATATCTCTTGCTGAAGTGCGTCGTTTAGTGGGGAATTTGCTCTACGGGGTTCTTTCTGGCACACTCTTATCCGTAACAAATCGTACTCCCGGGTCTTGGTGATTCTTTCTGGCCCATTCTTATCCGAGGCAAGGAAAATAGACACCAAGTGTCAAGATCTGGGGGCTCCACTGCCACGCGGGGAGTGTAACGCATCGGGCGGGCTTTCCGGCCGGAAGGCGTGGGACGGCATCGGATATCGGCTGGCTTGAGTTGGACGGTCTGTACAAGAAGAACCGCTGCCTTGTTCGAGACAGCCCCGGCCTATTTAACTAGGTGGTAGTGATTGAGACGGGACGCCATGGAAGGAGCGGTAAAATTGCTTGGAACCAACTGCAAGCCAACGTCGCTGCCATCGTGCCTGCAGTGCGAGCAAGCACACTAGCACTCGCCTGCACCGCAGCCCAATTCGTGCTCAAGAGCATCAAAATAAAGCAAAAGTTCCGCAGCTTCCAGCGACAATCTAGGCCGAAGCTGCTTCGGACAGCAAGAGGGAAGGAATGGCAGCATAAGCTTCTCCGCCGGCCCTGCAGGTCAAATCGAAATGTACCCGAGCAACCGGCGCCGATGGGCCGACGTCGAGGACGAGGAGGAACAGGTGGCATGAAGCAAGCTAGCAGTCAAGGCGTACGGCGTACAGACTCTCCCGCACTCAGTCCCTGTCTTCCTGTTTCCAACCAAGGACCAACAGCAGAGAAACCGGGGGAGAGAGAGAGAGAGAGAGAGAGAGAGCGAGTGAACAAAACGGCAGAGACGAAGACAGACAGATCGCCAGATCTTGCCGCGCACAGGCGGCGGGATGGTGCTTCGACTTTGAGGCGTTCAAGAAGCAATACCTGGCAACGCAGTGCGCCCTGACGCTGAAGACGCCCGTCCCCGTCCCAGAACTTCATTAGAACACAATGCATGCAAACGCTAGCCCATAAATAGCATTGCTCCTGCACGAAACCTAACGAGGCCGGAATGATCAAAATCGACGAGGCGATTGCTTGCGGGCCTCGAACAGCAATCAACACAATGTGCCCGGACCGAGGCATGGAAGACGCATCCGACGACCTCCCGGACACGAAGGTCGGCCCATCGCCCAAGTGGACAGCAACGGGTGCACCGACGCAAGAAGGCACCGCCCTTGCAAACGCTTGAAAGACTCAGATACTTTGCAATCAGTCTGCAGGCACCCGCGCCGACACTACCGAAGCCAACACAGTGGACAGCCGAGGACGATTCCGCACTCGAAGATGCTTTCCAACTGGCAGAGGCGCGGGATGCAGCAACATCCGGGTGACCGAGTGTTCATTCCGAGCAGCTGCAGGCCGAAAGGGCCACTGCGAGAGCTTCCTCGCACGAATGCAGCGACACAAGCGCTGCAACAGCACGGCCGGAGCGGCATCGCCGCACGGCACGGCGACGGAGACAGGCAACGACCAACGTGAATGACACGCAAAACGTCAGGCCCAGCAGCAGCACCGAGGCGGGCTCGCCTATTATTTTGGCTGCGCGTAGAAGCATTTCACTGCCCAGCCATCTGGGCCGCTTGTGAGGTTCCCTTCAGCTTGGCGTATCTGCTCTCGAGCACGGGGCTCGGAGCCATTCTGTTCCCATTCTCCAGATCGCATCAGTTCAATTTGATTTTCATTGCTTCCAAGGTCATCCGAGATTGCATCCCGACAACCGTGATGACGCAATGGTCATAAGTACGTGGACGATGGGTCGCAGACAGCGGAATCGGCTGCAGCATGCCAGTGCCTGAAGAAGTGCCGCAAGCACATACTGAAGCACGGTGTAACCTTTCCAGATGGTGAAGGCGTGTCCTGCGAGGCTCTTTGTGGCAACACGGCCTCTGCGGACGAGTGCCAGGCTTGGGCACCGACCGCCAGAGTTGGCAACTAGAACTCTGCATGTTCGGCACCTCGATGTAGCAATCGCACAGGCCGCGACAGCAATGTGCAGTTCCAGCACCAGCGAGGCAAATCCTATGGCCATCAATCCTGTGTCGATCTTGCAGGGATCGCGAAGCTCGTTTACTTATTCACTCGGACGTTCTGCCCTTCCCACGCAGATGACCGCTGCTCCGGACACAACCTTCTTGCAGGTAGTGAAAATGGTTGCGGACGGCAACTGCTTGTTCCACGCACTGGTCCATGCACACAGCCTGGTCCGGAAAGATGACGACAAGCGCCCTCGTCCAGACCTTGGAGCAGCCCTCCGCCAGGAAGTGATAAGTTTCCTGACCGCCAATGCGTTCGAGCAGGGCGACTTCGCGGAGAATTGGTTGGAAGAGGCGGAGCACCTGGAAAGAGGACCGGAAGAGGCCTGGGCTGGCAACGACTCTATCTTGGCGTTCTCCCTTATGAAGAAATGCCGTGTACAAGTGCACACACGCCATCTCGACGGCTCCACCGTCACCGCGATGGACGCAACCCATCAAGATCTTCAAGATTCCGCTGGATTGACCGTGGTTCGTCTACTCTACAACGGCAAAGACCATTACGATGCATTGGTGGAGGCCGAAGACGTGGGACTGCTAGAGCCCGCTTGGCAAGGTCAGACGTGGCCGATGAGGTACTGGCGACTGCCGGAAGAGCTGCCCCCGCAAGATATCGACGATGCGTTGCCGGCGATCAAGAAGACCAGATCGGTGGAAACCGTCACTTCGCCCGAGCTTCCCGACAGCACCGACGACATCCTGGACGAAGTGTGCAAGGCGATCGTGGCGCCGGCATCCACCCATCCGCATCGCCAAATGGAGGATGCCATTACGAAGCTGGCGACGACCAGGCTTCGGGACCATCCCACACTCCCACCTCTTGCCCTGCCGGAAGAAGTGGATGCGGGCGAAGCGTGGCCCCATGCTTTCTGTGCGTTCAGCGGCTGTTTGTGGACGGCCAGAACGGGCACGGAGGACGACCTGCTTCAGCACCTCCACGAGCAGCATGGCCCCGACCTTGATCCCCTAGCAAATCTTCTGTGGAATGGCCATGACGAGCACGATCTGCTCAGCATCTACAATGCCGCTCTGAGCGTCAAGTGCCGCTCGGCCGCTCCCCTGGCGGGCAGCTCGCTCGACCGGATCGCCCTGGAAAAGTTCGCAGAGGCGACTGCTGAGGACCACGTGGAATCCCTGATCTGCTTCTCGTGCGCTTGCAGCTACACGCGCATCGCAGAGACGGAAGCTCGGGGCGACATCCAGTGGCACCGCCCTCTGGAGCAGACGAACAAGTTCCTCGGCCAGCCCGTGAAGGTCATCGAGCAGCTCCTGGGATTGGACCAGTTCCTTGGAAAGTACAACCATCTGGTCGAAAACACGAAGTTAACCGACTCCGAGGACTTCGAGAATTGGCACCTCAAACTGGCAGGGGAAGCACAGCACGTTCGCTTGCTTTGCTGCCCCGAAGATCACAGATGCACAAGGAATCCAGAGCATCCCCGCGCCAGAGTTCTCTGCGAGCATTGCGAGGTGCCGGTTTGTCGCGGTTGCCTGGACTGCTTGAGCAGGAAGAAGCTGCCTCCGGCGAGCCTCGCAAATGACATGTGGACAGGTTACGGCCCCGAAAGGCTTTACCAGGACAACGTGACGGTCATGGAAATGTTGTGTGCCAGTCCCTACATCACGACCCTCGTTTGCTTGACGATGGAGGCTCGCTACCGGGCGGAGGGAGCGCCCTTGGACCAGACGGCTCACATGCCGCGCCATCATATGGGCGCCCGCGGTAATGCGATTACCTTTCCTTTGCCTTGGGAGGACCTGCTTCGTAAGCTGGAGGGCCAGGACACCACCCCTTCCGACTTACCCCGGGGCCCCAACGAGCTCTCCGACGTCGTCCGGGTGATCCTCAAGACCAACAAGACGGGCCAGACTTCCGAGGCGGACTTGAAGAACTTGATTCACCAGGCAAGAGTCCGGCGGCACGTGGTGGTGCAGCTCATCTTGGACATGCGCCGTTGTGGACACCCTTCCTTCCAAGAAATCCAAGAAGAGAAAATGAGGGAGAAGGCAAGCTCGCTGCCGGAGGACGGTGTGCCGCCCGAAGTCGTGAAGATCTTCGTCGAGCTGGACGACTCGCAGGAGAAGCTCCAGCCACAGAAAGCCGCCACGCCGGTTGACGGCCTCAGGAGCATCGATCAGGCAGGGAAACTATAACGAGAATTTGTCAGAGGTATACTCTTAGAGCAAGCAAACCGGCTTGTCAATTGAGCAGCGTGCATCCTGCAGACAGGCCGGCGCCACCTTCTCGGCGCAGCGGCCGCGAGCCATCGTGGCGGAGGGCAGCAGCCTCGACCGACAGGACCAGAATGCCGTGGGCATGGCAGCTCTCACAAGTTTGGAGGCAGTGGACAAGATTGCAGAGAGGAAAGCAGAGACCTTGGTGGCGACCACGGGGAACGTTCTCGTCGACCAGTTCCAGCCCCGCTACTTCGCCATGGCCTTCGCCTTCTGCTTCAAGCACGGCACCGCGTGTCCAGACGTCCTCAACAAGAAGAACCCATCGGTCAGTCGGAGGCGTCAGAAGGATTCCGCTGCCCCGACCGTCGACATCCACGACTGGGCTGCCATCATGGGCCGCCGAGTGGAAGCCCAGTTCCGTCGAGACTGGAACTTCGGCTTCGTTCTGTGGAACTATCTCTTTCGGACGATGGTGAACTTGGATGGCAGCACCTCCTTGTACTCCCAAGGCGGCAAGAAGATCACAGGCGAGGAGTTCCTTCAGGGGTCGACGGAGCTTCGAGAGCATCTGCAGCGCGGGAAGTACGTGGACATCACCGGCGCCCAGAAGAGCGTGCAAGGCGACTTCTCCAAAGTCCAGCACGTGCCGGGACTATCGGCTACTGCGAAAAAGATAGCGCAGGACGTCAACGCCAAGTGCCGCAACATCCCAGGGACCCACGAGACCAGGAACCTCATGCGGCAGCAGACCCCCGCGTACAGAGTGTGTTATGGCACTTCCGTCTTCCTGACCTTTTTATTTTTTTTTTTTTTTTTGTTTTTTTTTGTTTTTTTTTTTCTTTTTTTTTTTTTTTCGCCCTCGGAGAGGGATTCCACGCTGATGCTGAGGCTAGCGAGAACTCGAGACACGGACCCCGCCCTGCAGCAGAGCGGCAAGCCGACTTGTCAGGAAAGGAGCCAACCGCCGCTGGACGAGGATTTCATGGAGCTGGACCCTCAGGTGCTGGCCACAATCCTGCCAGACTACGACGAGCGGAGGGCGATCCTGGCCAGAGACCCTCTTGCCTGTGCTGATGGCTTCTGGACGTTGGTGCAGTTGGTCTTGCGGCATCTCTTCGGGATTCGCTGGTGCCCAAACTGTCCGAGCTGCGCCAAGTCGGACAAGCCCTGCACGGACGCGTTCGGGAGCAATGCCACGGCCATGGGCGGAGTACTGGGCAGAGTGGATGCAGCCTTCGGTTCCATCGAATGCCAGAGGAGCGGCGCTCTACACGCTCACTTCCAAGTGTTCCTGCAGTGCCTCCACCAGTACACGCCCCTCTCGGAGATCGTGGCGCTGGGCAGAGAAGCTTACATGGATTTGGTGGAGAAGTACAAGGCCTACAACGCCCACGTGAGGCGCACCGTGTACTGCAATCCGGCGGCCTGGCAGAAGGAGCGCGACACCGTGGAAAAGGAATGGCCGGAGTACCGGAGCTCAGTCCTCATGCTCAGTCGGCCCGCTTATCAAAGCGATGCCCGGCTCTCCGCGAAAGCCTGGAAACAGAAACACTTGGAGGAGGACGTGGAGGAGCTCCAGAAGCACAAGCAGCACCACGTTCATTTGCCCAAGGACACGGATCCGCAAGGGCCCAGACTTCCACTCTCGCATTGCCGCGATAAGCGGGACCCGACGAAGTGCAAGTCCGGCTTCCCGCACAACAACCAGCTGACCGAGGAGACCTTGATCGTTTGCGAAGGACTGGCCAAGCAGATGGACATGCCCATCAAAGGCAAGAAAAGCATGCTCGGCTCCCTCTGGGGTCCGGTGAACGACCCGGAGCTCAACGGCACCCACCCTGCCTTGCTGGCGGCGCTTCGCTGCAATTCCGATC
>CAJNDT010002750.1:0-28439 GCA_905221615.1 Symbiodinium sp. CCMP2592 | reverse complement strand
GCCGGATGTTATCATGTCGGACGAAGAGGTTTCGCCGTCAGACCCGTCAGAACCCATGAGCACTAATCGCTCACGGATCACATCTGACGATGTCTCTATGCCGGAACCAGATCAGCCGATGCCTCCCGGCACGCCGCCGTCGCGTCCGCCTCCTCCCATACCTCCACCGCGACTACCGGCCGTTTCCTCCGATGAGCCCGTGGCTCCTGCTCGGGCTAAGCCTCGCGTGCATCCGCCTCCTCGCGTTCCGTCTCCTCGGCGTCTGGGGGTGATGTGTCGCCAAGGTCTTCATCGGAAAGGAAAGTTTCGCCACACAAACAGAAATCACCTTCACAGGTGCCGACACCAAAACCTAAACCGAAGGCACATCCACAGGGACCCATTCTTCCGTTACAACAAGATGAAGAAGACACTGAAGAGGAACTGGTCCCAGACGACCCCGGACAACCGTCCGCTCCTCCTCACACTTCTGGTTCACCAGAACCGGAGAGCGATGCCGAGTCAGAGAACACAAGGTATTACTCTGATGAGGAAGGTGACTTGGTCGTAATGAGAAGGACCTTGGGTCCTTCTCACAGAAGAACAGAACAGCTTTGGTCAGATATACACAGGTTTCTTTTCCCATGGCCTCGGTACCATCATGGGCTGGACCTAGTCGACAGTCATAGAGGTAACATCAGAGTGGGTCATACCGAACACGGTATCAAAAAAAAAAAAAAAAAATAAAAACCCACTAAAAGGTTTCGATCTGACATTCGTGAAGAGTACGATCTTCTCACGGAAGAGGACAAGGCCTTATCCCTAAGTTCCCCCAGGAACTCAGCGAATCTAACCCAGAAGGCACAGCGGAAAGACCGGGGAGGACGGAACATCCAGTGTTTTGAAGGAAGGAAAGGATGCAACCTCCAAGGAATTGAAACGTGAGATTAAAAACAGTTTGAATGAGCGAAATTCACAGAATATCATAGGCTGGCTAGACAATGATGTCTTTGAGCTCGTCGATACACGGAACCTCGGAAACATCCGAAATTATGTCACTGGTCGATGGGTCCTGACTCTAAAAAGAGACAAGGACGGAAACTTCCTTAAGTGCAAGGCCCGATGGGTCCTGAGAGGTTTCCAGGATCGACAGAAGGACATGCAGCAAACTGATAGTCCTGCTGCGAGTCGCCCAGGCTTCCGCTTAGCGATTCAACTAGCAGCTAACAAGCTGTGGAATCTGACACACATCGACTTAAAGACTGCTTTCCTACAGGGCGAAGCCTATGATGAGTCGAGAGATATAATCTGTCAGATTCCTCCTGAAGCAGGTTATCCTTCCTACATTGCAGCGAGGATGAAGAAACCCGCTTATGGACTTAACGATGCACCTCGAAGATGGTGGAACATCGTTGATAAGGCACTCCTGTCTTACGGCCTGGTGCCAACCCGTGCGGATCGCTGTACATATGTTCTGTATGGTAAGAAGTCTGCAACAGCAAATGCTGAGCTCAAGAAGTCTCAGCCAAAGACCATGGAATCAGCGATTGACTATCTCCTAGATCCCATAGCAGGCAACAATGCCAAGGGTAGACAGGTACATGGAGTAGTCTGTTTGCATGTAGATTACCTGTGCATGGCCGGTGATGACACCTTTCGTAAGGCCGTGATTGAATCGATCAAAAAGGAGTTTGCAGTAGGTTCTGAAGACACGAATGATATCATGTTTGTAGGACAGAGATTAGTCTGGAAGGATGCTACAGCATCAGTGCCAGCACATATCTTAGTAAATCAGAACCTAGCTGTTGAAGCTCTAGAAGAAATTGTTTTTGATAAGAAGCTCAACAATGAGCAACAATGCACACCACAGCAGCACACTGCTTATAGAAGTGTTTTAGGACAGATCAACTGGCTACAAAGCCGGCCTCAAGCTCACATCTGTTATCGCTTCAGTCGGTGTGCGAGCAAGGCTGCCAAGCCTACTATCGGTGATATTCGAGAATTGAACAAGCTTGTTAGGATTTTGAAGTCTACTGAAGTAGAACTGCGTTTTTGGCCGCTGAAGGGAAATCTCAGAATCCTCGGTTACCCTGATGCTTCCTACAGGAACAATGATGACAAATCATCTCAGAGAGCACATGTTATTTTCCTTGCTGAAGATCGAAATCCAAAGCTAAACGGAATGAAACAATCAGCAGCAGCTGCTTCTTCCAAGAAGAACGATTTCTCTGAATCCTCTATTAAGGAAACATCCTCGAGAGGTAGCCTGGTGGATTATGAGTCTCACAAGATTACGACCACCACAATGTCCACAACAGTGGCAGAGCTTAACGCACTGATGCGTTGCTTTGGTACCTGCCTGTTCCTCAAGGGACTTTGGGCAGATCTCTCATCAGAGACCGTACCTATACATATCAGAACAGATGCGAACAATCTTGTGACAACAGCAGGCACGACACACCTTCCAGAGCAGAAGGAAACTCACCATCGTATACAGATGCTTCGTAAGGAATCCAACTCTGGATCTTTAGATGACCTAGCTCATGTAAGCTCGAAGTACTGCCTAGCTGATGCATTAACAAAGCCTTCGGCGCAACCTGATGAGCTTATCAAGGCTCTGGAAACAGGAAATTTACCAGAAACAGACATTCATCCACCCTTCCGTGAACTTCTTCAACATAAAGCTTTCACTGTTCGGTGGATCATAGACAACCTTAAGAATGCCGCTACAGCGATAGCCTTCCTTGGAATTGATGTCTCAACAGAGATTTACCGATTATTTTACTGCCAAGGAACATGGTGGTAGTCTTGTTTGCTGGTAGCACAACCATGTGCTGGATTTTCTATTTAGACTGTTTTTCGTCTAAAAGAAAATTTGTGTCTGCAGGCTGCGTTTTCATCAAGATCGGACATGTTCATGAGAACTATATGTTCTGTATCATCCGCAGCCGCTTTCAGCCTCGAGCCTCACAGCAACCAGCCTTTTGAGCTAAACAAGCATTCCTGATCCTGTTTGGTCATCGTGCCGTAATGAGCACACGATCAAACTTCCGTAGCCGTGATGGACACGCCCTACCCAGGGCAGTACAGGCGTACCATGAGCGACATCCACACATGGATAGCTCGTACCCCGAGTCTCGTCGGGAAGCATCACATCGACACACCGAACACGGTGGACACCGATTTCACAAACGTGAGAAAAATCACGAGCCTCCATACATTTACATGGGTCACCAACAGGTGTTCAATCCGCATCCAAGAGATCTTGCTGAACTGATCTCACGATGTGGCCATGCGAGTCGAGCAATGCTCACTCCAATCTCCAGACATGGAGTCAGGCTCTACGAAGGAGTCCTTCAAGGACCATGGGACAACAGTCCCCTTTTATACTGGGATAACAACGTGGGTAATCACGCTCGTGATCCACGCCAGTTTTGTACGATGCTTGCACATCACCTCCAGACTGGCCTCCCACAGGAGGTAAAACAATGTGTGAGTCTTGATGCATCTGGAGAATATGACTATTCCTCCTCAGTGCCAAGACTGGCAGAGGTAACACGTCTCTCACCAGAGATGTGCTTCCACATTCTTTCCAAGACCAACAGAGTCGGAAGGTGGTTGGCACACTCAACAAGACACCTTCAGAACCAGCGCCCAGATCTCTTTGCTGGCCAACACAATTATCTTCTTGACATGTCCAAGTTGGCCGATGCAGAGCTCGCACAGTATACACCACAAGAGATCGCGCTTGGTGTCCTCCTTAACACTAAGTCCAGGTTCGTGGTCACTATGGTTTATAACCAAGATGGCAAGGCCGAAACAACAGATGCCGCCGTTACCATCCCACAGGATGCAAATGTGCTGACCATGACTAAACTTTTCCTCTCGGCAGTGGGAGGACACGGTTCACGACGAACTCTACCAAGAGCTGAAGAACCAGATCCTGAAGAAGAGAGGCCAAGGTCACACATGACCATCTCAGACTTCATGGCAACGGGGAGCAATCCTGTGCAGTCCCATGCACAGCGTCTCTCCACTAGCGCGCCAAGGCCCGTAGGCATGGAAGATTTTGTTCGACAGAACAACCCTTGTTACATCATGCATGCCACGGACTTACAGGCATTATCCTCAATCCTGAGGCATGGTCTGGTACCATCAAACCTCCTATCACAGGTGGTTACCTCACCAGGTCTTCAAGCTCTCGTGAATGAAAACAGTCGTTCCAACAGGGACACTGTTCAGTTTTCAACGCTAAACCTGGCGAATCCTAATCCGACTTTGCTGCGTGCCAACAAGGCACTGCTTCTAGTATTCGACGCAAATAACGTAGTGAACGAAGTCACAAACATGTGGCAGTCGCAAGTAGGGATGTTTGCTACACCAGAGGTAGTGCATGCCCGTACTCTTAGCGCCGTATTTGCACCCTCTGAAACACTCTGGGTATCATCGCAATACGATGAGCTCAAGAGCATCGGACCATGGTGGGCAGACCACTGCTCCGAACAGATGCCGTCAGCGACTTACGAGTCGAAGAAATTGTGCTCAAATTACGGCCAAGAGATCGAATCGACACTTCGCAAGATGTCAAGGCGAAATCTGCCTCCAGAGCCTCCCAAGGCTAGATCTTCTCACAAGAAGTCTTTCTCTCTGCCAAATACAGAGGCTGACACAGCTCCAAACCTGGAGCAAACCGCTTCTGCAGGGGAAGTACCTCCGAAAACGGAGACTACTGCAAAGGAGATCCATCCGAGATCCAAGCTCGCCCGGCAGGCCGAGGCCGACAAGGATCCGGACAGTCTTATGGGACAGCTCTGGAACTCCGACGGCACCAGAAGCGCCACTGAAGTTCTTAAGATAACGACAGGTCACAAACCTCCAGAACCTGTCCAGGATACTTCTGCCAACGTAGTTCCTCCCAAGGAAGAATCTTCTGGAACAGAGACGGAACCTGAGGAACCAGATCCTAACCAGGATTGTGACGAAGAATCAGACGTTGAGTCGGCATCAAGCGAAAAGAGCTCAAAATCTTCGTCATCCTCAGAACTCCGAGTTGATGTTAATCCGTCTCACAAGACGAACTCTGCACCTGCAGCGTCAGAGGAAAAGAAAGAATCTCCCACGGAAGAGATCACAGAGAAACTTGAGAAGGTCAAACTTGACCAACCAAAGCCTGAAACAGAATATGTCCAGAGTTCAGACGAAGAGCCAAGGAAACCAAAATCTCCTAAAAAGGAGAAGGAAAAATTCCTAGTTCTCTTCGATCCTGAAACAGAAACCTATTATCGAGTCAACAGAAGCAAGCTCAACCTCGAATACGAGGAGCCTGCTGACGAGGAAGACCTCGTAAGAGAACATGAGCGCATCAGCGCTCGAATTCGAGAAAATACCAAGCACCGAATCTCGAAGTCACCGTCTAACCCGGCTATGCAACAGGAAATGCAAGAGAGAATCTGGGTTAGTCGATGGAATCGAAAAATCCGAAGTCCACTCATGATCAAAGATTCTGAGGCTCCTGACGAAGAGGAGTGGGACAGACCCAGAGAGTCGGCATCTTCCTCCTCTGCACCTCCTAACAAGGAGAGATTTGTAGGAGTACGCAGGACAGCCATGAGCCTTAACCAAAGGATACGAATGTTGCCTCGACCAGACAATCCTCTCTGCGATCTCTGCAAACAGCCTACAGGCTATTTTTGCTATTCCTGTGGAACGATTGTATGTGCAGACTGTCGACTTACCCCACAGGGTAAACAACGGATGTGCGAGTGCGTCTTGCCAATCGATTGCCTTGAGACCTCCAAAGTGAGAGCAGGAATGACCTCAGAAGAGCGTCAGTTTTTATACGAGGCCATCCTCACACATGAGGACGTAGATTTGGCAGTCCAGAAAATCAACATGTATTGCGAACACGCAAGAAGTCTGTTCGAAAAGGACCATCCAGGCGTTGATCCATACAGCCTTGATGATATCAGGAACAATCCTCCGAATACGTATGACAGCTCCACAGAGGCTCCAACCCTGGAGGAATATAAGAGCATTAACAAGAGTCACATCAATATCAAGGACTCTAGAACAAGCCACCCGGCTTCTTTTCTCTCTCTTACTGGCTACGAAGACAAACTGGTGCTCGACGCACATTACGAGATAGTTCGCAATAGGATGGCCGGTGTTAATGAGAAGAGAGAATACATTGAAGGCTAAAACCCAGACAGCGTATCGCTAAACCTAGTGGTATTCAACTGGGGAAATATGGATCGAGCGCCGGTGCCCGCAGGGAATCCCAAAAAGAAGCTCAAACCTGAGAAGGGATTCGATTATCACCCTCTTATTGACATGTGCTTCAACAATTCAGCTCATATTACCCTCGTACTCGAGGCAGGAGCACTTGCGTCAGAGTATTCGATCGCAACCATGCGACAACATGAATACAGGGGGATGCTAATCCATTCTCCTCCCAAGGAGCCTGAGGCACCCTCGATGTATATTGGAGTCAAGGGTGACCCAACAACAGACATCGCTCTCGTCCACCACTTTTACCGTCATCGAACAATGAAGCCTAAGAATGGTGGTCCCAAGAAGCGACTGTGGGCATGCCACGGTGCGGTATGCCGCCTCACCTTTGGGTACCACAGTACCATACCAGAGGCAAAAGAATGGGTCCACCCATATTCTGGCCAAAGGATGACGAGAGACGAGTTCATGCAGATTATCGGATATGACCCACTCAAGGGCAAAAATCCTGACAAGGATGGACCCACTGATGGCTCTTACCTCTCACCAGAGGCGTGCCTGACACTGTCGAACCTCGACCCCTCGCCGATTCTCTGTGAATGGAACGGCCATGTCGAGGGTGATGAGCCACCAGAGGAAGACTTTGAGTCATACGCAGAGATCTTCTCACAAGAAGCATCTAACGATCTTGACGAGATGTGGTGTACAAAAGGGCCTTACAAGGTCATCACCATCGCGATCGTCCATTTCAACTCATTCATGACTCATAAGGAAGAACAGAGACGCGAACTGGTGAACGCGTTCCTCAACGAGATTCTCCCCTTTAAACCGGATGTAATAGCGGGAGATCTCAATAATATTGCGTCGAGGCTCACCTTAAAAGGTGGAGACGTTCACCCGCGAAACAGTTTGTTTTCTCTATACCTGGAGAAGAAACTTGCAGCATTCAACAAAATAGCAGGAAGGCACTCACAAGTGCGACATCTTTGCTTGAACAACTCCGACCAGCACAGACTGGCACGTGCAGATCGTCTACCGGCGGACCCGGCGAAGAAAGTTGCTGACCTTGACTGTATCAACAGTTATATCCTTGACTGGAGTAAAACGCCGCACACGGCGTCACCTAGTCCAAGAGAGGTCACACCTGCCGCTGAAAGAACATACTGGGAACGAATCTCAGATATGTGGCAGGACACGAACAACAACAGGGATATTGATATCCGTCTGTTTGTCTCAGTCAAGCAGTACTATTCAACTTTTTCTAACCTTGACCTATGGTTGAGTCCCTCTGACAAAGATTGGCACAGCCCTTTGGGCTTCACGATACAACCAATCCTTACAAAAGGGAAACACAACCGGTCAGATGCCCAGGTCCAAAAGATCGCTGACAAGCGAAAGGCTTACAAGCAGCGTAATGCTGAATACTGGGGTTACAACGATTCATTCGTTTACTCATCCGGCAACAGCTGGTACGACAAATCGCAACCATCAGGTAGCCATCACAGATATGGAAGATTCTGGGAGTGGCCACAGCCTGAACGTCCCAGCGAGCCTGAAGGTCCTCCTCCAAGAAGGAACCAGGAATCATCGTCCTCTTCACAACAAGATCTACCAAGATCAAGGTCCAGGCCTCAAAGAACCAATATTGTTGACAAGCTCAACATGTCTTTGGAAGAGCTGGATGGACTAGAAGAAGAACCGTCACCAACAAAAAGTGACATCGAAGAACACGAAAGAGAAACATCAAACTTGATGTCTGCTCAGAGAGATGAAGAGGAACAAGAGGACGAATCCTCCAGCCGGAGGAGAAGAAGGAAGGCATCGCGTCCACCGTCTGCTCCGAGCGGCAAGGCACTCAGAACAGCTGCTACAGCAGCGGGGTTGTCGGGCTGGTTCGGACACCGCAACCGAGGTGGAGCGAACGCAGAGTCTATCAAGACTGATGAAACTTCACTTCCAAACTCACTAACCAGTGAGCAGGACTTCTCCTTCTTCAGCATTGCGTGGAATGTGTTCTTGCTGCTAATGGGCTTACACTGGATGTGGAAGCAGATTACCAGGCCTCCTATCAGATGTATGGAGCGCCAACAACCAAAATCAAAAGCAGCAGCGAACCAAAGAGTTCCATTCCTCGAACCCGAGGATGAACCGCAGACGCGTGAACCTTTAGGACCCAACAGGGTCAATTCCGGAGAAACAACTGATCTGCGACCTATCTGGCATACTTCCCGAAGCGAAGTCTACCATCTCTCAGACAGCTGTTACCAGCTCAAGCAAGCAAGAGATGTTTGCAAGAAGGTGCTGTGCAAAAACTGCCTCCATGCAGTACAAGTTGCGGAGATTCGCAGGAACGATCCTTTCCAAAGAGGTGATACACGACCACGTGGCACCGAAAGAGACATTGAGCGCTTCCAGACCTACGATGATGCAAGTAACACTCCTCACATGACACAATTATTCAAGGATGCCTTGCATGCACAAATGGCCGAAGAAGCCATGCAGATTACCTATACATCGATCCCCAAGGGATCCTCGGCAAAGGCCAGAGGTACATCTGCACTCTCAAGTGCCGCATCGTCATCAGCGCCCAAGGCAATGCCACCAGGGCCTAACAAGGCAAACATGTCACCTCCACCTAAGAGTCCTCCGCCAAAGGCGAAAGGAACAGTACCTTCTGATCCTCCAAGACCAAAAGGTCCTACCAGAAGAGGAGGTCAAAATCGGCGCATTCAACGAAAGGCAGCTAGAGAAGCCCACAACAGTGGACTCTGCACCTATGCAGACGCTGCACTTAACGAAGCCAATCAAGGCCAGGCAATTAACGTTACGTGCCGAAACATGGCAGCAAGACACGTCAGCTCTATCGATGCAACGGTAGAAGCAGCCGGCCAGTTTACACAACGCGTGCTACAGCACGTAGAAACATATGATGAAGAGGAACCGTGGAGCACGGAGTTCCTACCAGTCGTGGAAGTCCTATTCAGGAACTTAAGCGGCGACGAAACAACTGTCATACATGACAATCAAACGGTAACTATGCCTCTTGCGAAATACACAGACCTCCTCAGAATCGCACAATCATTGCGAAGCTCTATCCAGAGAGACAAGGAGGAAAGGAAGGAACATCTTGACACCATCCAAGATACTCTATCCAGAGTGGAAATCCTTCTAACAGCACTGAAGGACTCAAGGACAGTCTTTAACCAATTGGTCCATTCCTCACTAGAGATAGAGCGAAGAAATAACAATCTCAAAAATGTCCTCGAGACACTCTTTGACGACCAAAGCTCTGAGGAAGACCAGTCAGAATCTGACAATGAAGAAGTCCTAACTCCTTCTGCACCACAGTACTGGAATAGCCTTTATGCCCACGCCTTATCTCCTTCAGGAGATGAAAGTGAAAGATCATGGGCGTCCTCAGACGGACAGCTTGAAAGAAGAAGGGCTGAACGGGCAAAGGCTAAGCAGCCGCAACCGGCAAAAGCCAAGGCAACTCCAGTCAGCTCACAAGCTGCTCCAAAGGCCGAGCCAAAGGCGACAACATCCAACCATGGATATGATACTGCAGACGCCGCCTTCACCAGGGCTGAGAACAGATTACTCGGAATCTTTTCAAGTTCCGAAGAAGACCACTCAGACCCGGATGAGC
Organism: Symbiodinium sp. CCMP2592; assembly: GCA_905221615.1. Lineage (NCBI taxonomy): Eukaryota > Dinophyceae > Suessiales > Symbiodiniaceae > Symbiodinium > Symbiodinium sp. CCMP2592. Next base: position 18,583 of record CAJNDT010002750.1, on the reverse strand, counting down.
CACATCCGAACGTCTATGCTCGAGCCTATGATCCAACCCTGGATCCGAATCTGAGATAAGAAAAATTCTCAGAGTTTCACAACAGTGACTCACAAAGCTCTAACAAGAGCAAAGTGAAAGGCTGCATAATTCGATGTAGAAAACATCACCAGACATGATCTTGTACAGATGATCTCTCTGACCAACATGCATGAGTGTGTGTGCAAAATGAGTGGAGTGTCCTCAGCAGTGTACTTCAGTGCTATACCTAGCATAAATAATATGCTGTTTTTATAATGAGTCCAAACTCCGCAACTGTGACAGTGGGCATAATAGTATATGTGTGAATGTGCGGCCATGCTTCGGTAAAAGAAAATTAGTGTCTGTTTGAAACCATAAACCTCTAAAGGGGTAGCTCTAACAGGTACCTACAGCAATGGCTGCATGCTCATACATATACATTCCGCTGCCCATTGGCTCACAGTGGTTTTACCATATTGAGACAAGACAAGCTCTCCTTGCGTAGCAAGACAAAACAACTACTGTCCGTGTGCAGGGCGCTGCCCTTTGATCCTCAGGGAATAACTGGTCATACACCTCCTCACAAGGAGTATCCCTTGGGGGTGTATCGGCACAGGGGAGGGGGGGGGAGAGGGGGGGAGGGGGGAGAGGGGGGAGGGGGGGAGGGGAGGGGGAGGGGGTTTTCAAAGACGAAAAAGGAGAACAAAATTGCTGGTTTCTTACAGTGAACTGATTTGAACCCAATGGGCTGTGGTGTGGGTGCTGCTTGCAAACAGCCATGGGGTACCCCCCTTTCCCTGGCGGCGCCCGGTTTGCGGGATTTCGGTGTGGAGGAGGGAAAAAGGGAGGTTAACACCTCCAAGCCCATCGAAACCCATCCAACACGCCGCCAGGGTCGGCGGATGCAAAACGGATCGGGCGGTGCAAAACCAACAGGCGCGACCTGAAGGGCCGTCGTCAAACAAGACGGCGAACCCAGAGTGCTGTCTGGCGAGATCTGGTGCTTAGCTCACATGTGGAGCTCGTCAATGGCTGGAGCGGATGTGCGACTTGTTTCTAGCATTGTATCGCCAGGTGACCCCGCCTCCGTCTGAGTATCGCTCCGAACGTGTACACAGATGGTCAGATCATCGAAGCGTCGCCTCGGTTCGCGTCGCACGAAATCCATACTCTAAACGACTCTACGTGAACAGACGCGAGCCACGCGAGCCGTGAAAGAGAATGGCGGTTGCGGAAGTATATGAAGGAAGGTGCGTCAAGTTTGGGGGATGAAGTGGATGAAGAGGAAATTGTAACACTCGTACCGTTCTCTGTTTCACTCAAACCCTGCGGTCCCCCTCTGAATTCGTTTGGATCGGAGGAACAGGAGTTCGCTTGTGCAGGCGACTCGAAAGAAGCCTTCCCGACCGGCGCTGGGAGCGCATCCCGAGCTGCCCGAGCCGGGAGAGCCGAGAGGACCGGATCCGACCGGAGCCGAAGCTGAGACTGTGGTGCACGCCTTTCGCAGGTCGAAGACACCAACGCGATCGACGCGGTCTGGCACATTCCCCCTCTAACCGGAATGGCCTGGGGCTCATCTGCATTTCCTGGGTTGGGACAACTGCCAGACTTGAATCTTCCGAGCAGTAGCCTACAAGGATTGCACGAGAACTCTCTCTCCGACGACATGCAGTGCATGGGTGCTTGGGCTGCCCCGATAAGCAGCAGATGCACACTGTAAATGCCATGGCTAAGACCGGTGTAAACTACGTTCTACATAGTGTCTCGTGCGTCAAGATGCGGCACTTGTAACTGGCATCTTCGTGCCTTATGTACTTCTGGTGAACGAGCTGAGGCATTGTCCTTCCAGCCTCCGAAAGATCCGAAATTTCACTGACGACCCAGGGCCCAAGACGCTGCGAGAGACTTCGCCATGGCACAGGGGTAATCAGCCCGGTAGCCCACACTGCGCCGGCGAACCGTTTCCAAAAAGTGTCGGAATCGCACGTTTCGTTTGCTATCTGCACGAGAAAGATCAGATCTGGATCAAACAAAGTCACCAGCTCTAAACAACCATTAAAGCAATTTGCAATAATGTGTAGGGGCAAGGAGGTATGTGTAGGGGCAAGGAAGGAAGAACGGAAGGAAGTCAGCAAGCAAGAAGAGGAAACGAAGGAAGCAAGGAAGCAGGGAAGGCAGGCCGAAGGGAAAGCAGGGAAGCCGGAATGATAGAGAACTGCTGCTACTGCTGCTGCTGCTACTGCTAGTACCACTCCGACTCCGACTCCTACTCCTCCTCCTCCTCCTACTCCTACTCCTACTCCTACTCCTACTCCTACTCCTACTCCTACTCCTCCTCCTCCTCCTACTCCTCCTCCTCCTCCTCCTACTGCTCCTACTCCTCCTACTCCTACTCCGACTCCTACTCCTACTCCTACTCCTGCTCCTGCTCCTGCTCCTGCTCCTGCTCCTGCTCCTGCTCCTGCTCCTGCTCCTGCTCCTCCTACTTCTCCTACTTCTCCTACTTCTCCTACTTCTCCTGCTCCTCCTCCTCCCCCTACTTCTCCTACTTCTCCTACTTCTCCTGCTCCGACTCCTACTTCTCCTGCTCCTACTCCTACTCCTCCTACTTCTCCTGCTGCTACTCCTCCTCCTATTCGTACTTCTCCTACTCCTACTCCTCCTGATGTCCTGCCGTCCTTCTGCTCCTGCTGCTCCCGCCTCTCCTGCCGCTCCTGCTCCTGCTGCTGCTCCTGCTCCTGCTCCTCCTGCTCCTCCTGCTCCTCCTGCTCCTCCTGCTCCTCCTGCTCCTCCTGCTGCTGCTGCTGCTGCTCGTACTGCTACGACGATGCCGCTCGGATATCGGCGAAATTGTTTAGCGAGAATCTGCGGGCCTAACACCACTCAGCCTGCGCTGCACAAATCCAGATGAAACCGAACCACGGGATCCCGAAATTTTCCAGGAGGTGCTACGCCGGTGGCTATCATCACGAAGATGTCTTTTGATTTGAAGCTACTTCGTGTGTTTGCTAAACCTGACGTGCCAAGCCAAGAAACGCCAATCTGAGCCAAGCGAAGGCATTCTTGAATTCTTAAGAATGCCTATTGAGGATCCAGATTTGGTATTTTTCGATCTCTTGGTGTCTGATTTCCTGATCCAAATTCGATTTGTTCATCCTTCACCTCGCCTCGAGAGGTTCGCAAACAAGTATTCCACGCGCCTGCTGCCTGCTCAAGGAAATGCTCGCATGACCCATGAGGCTAGTCAGGAAGCAGGATGCATCAACACCATAACCGGCGCGGCGGGACGAGTGCAAAGATCATGCAAGAGAAACCGCGGCAAGCAGTCAGAACAGCACCAGCACATCCAGCACACAGGCTGTAGACTACGTCCAGCAGGGCGCGGCAGGGCGCGAGCAAAACGCCGCCGCTTCTGGAGCTCATGGAGACGTTTCAGCTGTCTCAGGTCCTAGGCTTTCAGGCGGGCTGCCTGACTTTCTTGTCGGAGGACCGATGTGCCGTTGCCGCAGGCAGGCTAGTGGTGGAGATTACGCTGCAGACGCAACAGCAGCGATTCATTCAGCACAGCTCTGCAGTGACCTGCCTGGCCCATTCGTTTCAACAGCGGTTAGGGGCATCCGGCCAGAAGCATACAGCACGCACAAAGTGGGCTGAAGTCTTGCTCTGGGATTCGGAAAGTTTCGACGTCTGCGCAACATTCTCATTCCACCAGAATGACGTGGAGGCCATTGGTTTCATTCAAGATGGCGAGGTGCTCGTAACCATAGGATCGGATCGCGACCGGACGATGGCACTTTGGCCGGCTGCACGTGCGGGAGTCTTCCGCATGGGCCGCAAGGACGGGGCTCCGCTCGTGGTTTGTTCGGCCTTCAAGGGTGGTGCCGTTTCTGGTGTGACCGCTGCCCCCGGTAGCAGCGAGCTGCCGCTCCTGTTTGCAACCTACGGCGCACAGCACATGAAGTTCTGGCAGTCTGCTCGCTCTGCACGTCTCAGTGCTGCAATCGACGGGCGCCGGGGAGCTTTTGGCTGCGATGGGGCACCAAAGATGGTTGTTTGTGCGTGCTGGGTCGCACGGGACCGAGCCGTAGCTGGAGGCAGTGCTGGCGAAATCTTCTTCTTCCACGGCAGTCGGGCTGTCAGAAAGATGGCTTTCCAGCCATCTCCCATTGCTTGCATCCTGCCACTCAGGGAATCGCTTGCTGCAGTCCATGCAAACGGAATCTGCACAGTCTTGAGCTCGGGCCAAACCGTCGAGCAAGATTTTTCCACATTGGACTGCTGGCCTGAATCTCGGTTCCGGACACCACTCGTGGCGGGGGCAAGTTGGAAATATGACAAGATTCTACTGTCATCAGGAACGCATCTGGTTTGCGTTGACCTTGTCAACGGTACCAAGGGCATCCGCTCTTGCGAGGTACTTGCATCTCAGCCAAGCTCGCAACTAACAACAGTTGCTGCTCATCCAGTTGAGAACTGCATATACACTGGTGCTATGGACGGGGTTGTTCGCTGCTACGATGGCTCCGACCTGAAGTGCATCGAGAGTCGCAGCTTGCGAGCATCTGCTGGTGTTACATGTTTGGCCATTTCAGGCATCTCTGCTGGTGAGGAGTCTTCTGCCTGGATGGCTGTCGGATGCAGTGATGCGACCATCTCCATCATGAGCGAGAAGACGAGACATTATGTCCTTCGGAGGACGCTTTCAGCTAAGAAAGCCAAACTGACGTGTGCAAGATTCTCATCTGTGGACATGTCCGGGGCTCATCCGTTGTGGCTAGCAGTGGGGACAGAAGACGGTTGCATCCACACATTCCGATTCAAAGAGGCTACATGCAGAGCTTGCGCATACACGGGAGTTCACACTGGAGAGGAGATAGTCTCCAAAGTTGCCACTTTGCGTGGACATGAAGCACCAATATTCGACATCTGCTTTGCGGACACGCTGCCATGCAATTATCTTCTGAGTGCTGACCTCTCCGGAAAGCAGCTTGCGTTTGATGTTCCAATGGCCCGGCGGTTACCGACCCTTGCCTTGGTGCGAGAGGTTCCCTTCTGTCCATGGACCGCACCAGTTGGCTGGCAGATTCAGGGTTGTTGGGCGAATCGCGAGACCAAGGCCTGCGAGTAGCGACTGTTGTCGGTGGGACATGGTGGGACACATGCTGCATGACGCAGGTGAGTCTAAGAGAGCGCCGTTTCCATGAGATCGTCGGCAGGCGGGTTGCAAGCCCCTTAGGAATTCTCCAAGTCGCATGACAGTGCTCGAGGCAATCTATCGCCGTGACCGATGACTGCAGTCTTGAGATCTTCCCCTTCCCGTTGCCGCCCCAGATGAGCACACTGTCTGCCAGATGAGTCACTTAGTCTGGCCGTTCTTAGGTGTGTGGAGCAGCCCTCTGTGGTGCCGGAGCGGTTCGAGGGACCAGGGGCGCGGCCGACAATGTGTCATGCAGTCTGCTAAACCACTTGACTGGGGCCCCCGGCTTTTGAATGGCTGCAGGTTGTGGGTTAGGGTGGACCACTGCCACACCCGGCTGCTTGTGACCCGCTGGTGGCGTAGGCGACCATCTCCTGCTTACTCTTTGATGCAGCGAGTGACAGCTTGATTGCAGCATCGGACACGGCCGAAGCCTCATTGAAAGCTCATCTGTCTGAAGCTGTGAAACAACCCAGTGGCACATTTTGATCGGACTTCTTGCTTAGCAAGATGGTCTGCTTGCGAGGCAATGCTCCTTCTGAACGTATGCCTAGCTTCGAAAGAATAGTCCAATGCCCGTACAATGCGCAAGGTGCTTTTTATTTGGCGGTTCTCCAAGGCACGTGGTGCGCGGTGTTTTGGTGCAACCCGAAATGCTTGAGTTGATTCGGGGTGTTGCAAGCTACATCACCGCCGTCAGGGCTTGCAGTCGGGCCTGAGCATGTGCTGGTGCAGTACGGTGTCGCCATGTGAAGTTTAACGTTCACGCTGGTCTGCTAAGGCTAAGACACGCTTTCCCTGCGTTTGAGTTTGTTGATGTCAAAACCTCACACCCTGACAGTACCTTGGGGTTCTTGATCGCTGACTGCTGGAACTGGCGGAAAATGCCATACAGGGCTCTACCGAAGTCGTAGCGCGTGTCAGTAAATCAGGGCAGACCTTCGGGGAAACGAAAACTCTAAGTGGTAACATTCCACGGTCTAGTTGGGAATACTAGTTCTTTGCCAGACGCCCTATACATCCCAAGCCCTAAACCGCGCTGTAAACCTGCGCAGCATTAGCAGCAAGTAGCAAGGAGGCAAGTGTGTTTGTGCATGTTTGTGGCCGTGAGGGAGACTGGTGACAGGGATAGGACGGCGGGCCACTTCTGAAGCTTCACTTTGCGAGGCAGGCCTCCCGAAATCCTGTCGTGGGGAGTGGTGCGGAGTGGGGGAGGGTTGCAACAAGATGAAATTAGTATGTTTTCAAGTTGAATTATCGCCTCTGCCGTTGGACCGTTCAACGTGTGCTTGCCACTTGCCGTGCGCTTCCCAGCACCCATCACCGGCCGTGACTATCATTGCTTTCACTGTGCCAGGAGCAGATGATTCAAAGGATGCCGCTGCGACCTGCGAGCAGCCCAGGTGATTTTTCGCAGATTTCCGGACTACGACCAAGTTGTCGCAGTGCCTGTGAGGTTCCTGCGCTCCAGGGTGTTCCACAAACTCCTGACAGCCGCAAGTCGGCCTCGCCTGCCCGGGCCTTTCCCTTTCTCCATGAGGGTGCCTGAAGGATGTGGTACTTTCGGGCTGAAAGGCCTTCACCCCACCGCCGCGGGTGCGCAGTGATGTCAAGGAGCCTGTAGCACATCATGGCAATGCCGCCATGAGCCGGCACAAGACAGCACCAACTGCAGAAGTCGCTTGAGCAGATCAGCTCCGATTTCCATAAAACCCACGGGCCCACGACACAAGACATGCCAGAAACCCTGCTCCGACAATCATTTCGAAGAGGTTCAAGCTTCGTAAAGTCAGCTGGTGTGTAATTTTAGAGTCCAAGCCCAATCAGATTTGATGCTGGACAAATTCGGGGGCAAGAGCTCCGCTACCGTGCTGTTCTTCTCGGCATGTTCAAACCAACAGTCGCCCCGTGGTTTAGGTTTGCTTGAACGAGGGGAGCTCTGTGCAGGGGTGCGAGCCGCGCAAGGGGTTGCGGGCCGGGAAAAAACTGCAAGCTTTTGTTGCCTGTAAGGGCATGAACTGATGCAGACTCGGCGTGGACGCCTGTCTGAAAATCTCCGCAGCCCTGGCTTCAAGGACATCCAGATATCCATGGGCGCAGGTGTGCGGTTTAGTCTCCATTCTGGCGAACGGTGGTAATTGAAGACTGGTCATGCGATGGCACTTGTGGCTGCAGCGCCGACAAGGGTGCTTCACACGGTCCCGGCCCCAGCCCATGCTGTGCAGGATGTTTCCGGTTGCATGCGAAGTTGTAGGTGCTGCACGCACGAAAATCTGCGGAGCGCTCGCCCAGCTTGCGATGGAAGTCGTCACTTCTGAGGCTTCAGACTGCATAGACTGCTTGAAGCCATGTCCATGTCGGCAATCTGGGAGTTTCGAACCTTCCCAACCTGCTGGAGAAAATCAGAGTATCAGGCAGCTGCTGGCACAGGCGTCTATAGTCTTTCACGACCTCGCATGCCGTCTGTCAGCCCGTGTCGACAGTGCAAGCAACAACCCTGCAGGCAGACTCCCTGGGCCGCCGTTTGCTTTTCTTCAAGAAGTGGCCGCCTCATCTTGACAAGCTTGACTGGGTGACACACAGACACACACACACACAGACACACAGACACACAGACACACAGACACACACACATAGACACACACACACACACACAGACACACAGACACACACACACACAGAGACACACACACACACAGACACACACACACAGACACACACACACACACAGACACACACACACACACACAGACACACACACACACACACACACACACAAACACACACACACACACAAATACACACACACAAACACACAAACACACAAACACACACAAACACATAAACAGACACAAACACACACAAACACGCACACACACACACAAACACACAAACACACAAACACACAAACACACACACACACACACACAAAACACACAAAAACACACACACACAACCACACAAAAACACACACACACACACAAACACACACACAAACACACAAACACACACACACACACACAAACACACACACACACACACAAACACACAAACACACACACACACACAAACACACACAAACACACTCACACACAAACACACACACACAAACACACACACACACAGACAGAGAGACACACACACAGACACACACACACACAGACAAACGCACACACAGACACAAGCAGACACAAGCAGACACACACAGACACACACAGACACAAGCAGACACAAGCAGACACACACACAGACACACACAGACACACACAGACACACACAGACACACACAGACACACACAGACACACACAGACACACACAGACACACACACACAGACACACACACAGACACACACACAGACACACACACAGACACACACACAGACACACAGAGACACACACAGACACACACAGACACACACAGAGACACACACACACACAGAGACACACGCACACACACACAGAGACACACACACACACACACGCACAGACAGACACACACACACACAGACACACAGACACACACACACACACACACACACACACACACACACAGACACACACTTGACACATCGTGTCGCAGGTCTGATCTGTCGGTGCATACTGTCAGGGAAAGTCAGCAGCTGTCAGGGAAAGTCAGAGGCTGCACGAGAAAGTCAGAACATGCAATCTGAAGTACTACCATAGGACAAACACGAATCACTCATGTAAGACTGACATGTGCAGACCCTCACTCATGACTGTCGCATTCACAGGCAAACTCTTGAACAGGAACTGAGCAAGAAACTGACCAATGCAAGCCCTCACTTAAACACAGCTCGGAAAGGGGTTTGTGGCTTGGCCCCCGTGCCATTTCAATGCAGGTACACAATCTGGCGTCCCAGATTGCTTCACAGCACTTCTATCACCGTCTTCGTTGGGCAGTGGATGATAGAAGGCTCACTGCCCCCCTGCTGCTTAACTCACTCACATCTCTTGGAAACAGAGTTGGACACACACAAGCCCCGAGGGGCTCCTTGCAATGTTGACAGTCGTTGTGCAATTCGACTTCAGCTTCTTCCGCATCAGCATCGAAGTACATGCAACACTGAGTTGCAGTTTGGTACGCAGTATTGGCCAGTGACACGATACTCACTCGCAAATGCTCCTGTACTAGCTCTACCACAGCTCTCATCCACCTTTTTGACGGGCTGCTCAACATGGTGCAAGCCACGGCATTGATTTGGACAAAACGGATGGTGGTATGCAAAGACTGAAAGCCCATGGTCAACTCAACCGAGGAGGACAGCCGAAATTCCTGTATCCCACGTCGCAGGAACGTGTACGCCACCATGGTGTCGGTTATGGGTTGTGCCTCTTCTGGGGCATCATTTCGATCGAGGCGAGTAATGAATGTGATTCTGGCTCTGATCGGCAACACGTACATCAAGATGTTCTCGAGCACGTCAGAAGCGGCCCAATCCATGTTGTTCGGGATCTACACAATTTTCAGAGTGCTTGAAACAAAACTCTGTTGCATGTCTGATGAAAGCAGCTCACAACACCGCAGCACTTGCACATCTCTGACATGTTACTCTGCACATTTCTTGCACTGCACTTGCACGAACCTCGCACATCCCTTGCACATCACTTGCAATCCGCTTGCACATCCCTTGCTCGTCACTTCTCTTGACATGACACAGAGGTGGTCTCTTTTTATACCGTCACAACGAAATCGACTGGTTCAAGGGTTTGAGCAGTCGTTACAGGTTCCGTAAACCGAAGATGGCGAAAGTTTTGTACAAGCTGGAAGGTGTGTAACCTAGGCCACCAGCCGAACTTCTCCCAGAGCTGCATCGCGACAAGGTATTTGGCAACGTTGATGGAATCGTTGATTGATAGCTGGATGTGGAGAGTAATAGTCTCGTGTCCGGTTGCCCGACTGCATACACGAACCCACATCCGAAAAATGTAGTCGCGGCTCGTACTCCAAGGCAGATTGGCTTCACGGGCCTTGCGCTTCATGTTGGGCAACCTACACAGTTTCACTGGATGCCAAATGCTGCAACTCAAGACGGTTCATGCAGAAAGCTGAAAATGCACAGCACGGCAAACGCGCACTCTTTAGTTTCTTTTACTTTCTTTGTGCAATCTCTCACTTTCGGTCAAGAACGTACTGCACAAGTTTCAAAGTGGACGAAAAACGCTTCCTAGGGCCTTGCTTTTCTTTGGCAATGCGTTCGCCATGCTGTCTCAAGAAATCGAGAATGAACTGAGCTCTGTTGTGAATGAAGAAATCGTCACCAAGCACTCTCGTGCCTTCCATTCTGCGGCGAAATTGGGTACTGGGTGCAGGACGAATCTTGATGCGCACACCATCAGGCCCTTCATCAATCATACGAAGTTTGCGTTTCCGCGGTGGGTCCGTCTGCAACATGTTGGTGTGCTCTGCAGCGGACTGCTTCGGCTTTGGGACATGAACTAATCGACCAGAGGACGAAGACGTAGACTGTCGGTCAATGGATGAAGACGCATTAATACTCTCATGATCAAGAGCAAAATCAGCCGAATCCGGATCGCTGGCCAAAGGAACACCTGATGCCACATCTGCACGTCGATCACGTTCTTGGTCCGATACTGCAAGGTCTGACGAGAAGTCGGAAGAGTGCACGTCCGATACAGAGGCAACATCGCTCTCGAAACTGGACACCGACATGATGGAAAGCTACTTGTACGTTCCGAATCTGTCTTGCACTGCAGAGAACCTTGAGGACATGAGGCAAGACAATGTCTGCAAACGCTCACAACACATGGTGCCGGCAGATCGCTTGTATCACCCTTGCACATCACTTGCACATCACTTGCACGTCCCTTGCACATCCCTTGCAACACCCTTGCAGTGACACTGGCGCACAGACGCTTGTTTACAACTGCTCACGTTTCACTCTGAGACTTCAATCTCTGCTGGGAGCGTTGGGGGCAACTCTGTTGTTTCTTGTAGTTGAAGAGAATTAACACAATGGGAAGTCACAGATTGAAGAGAATGCAAATCCGTCAGCAAGTTGCCCACCACTTCGTTGGTCTTCTGAAGTTTCTGAAACAGTTCTGTGATGGCAGACATGACTTCTGCCACCTGAGTCTCCGTGTCCCTGATTTGTGTGGTGAGCACGTCGAGTTGGGCTTGTTGGATCTTTTGGACGGAGAAAGCTTCTTCGCGAAAGTGACGGAATTCACCTCTGATTGTGATCAGCTCCTGTTGTGTGTAGGAAATCCAGCGTTGAAGAGGTGCCAACGGGTCGCACGCTGAGTTGCTCGACATTAGTGCAATGGGACGACACTTGAGCAGGGTGCTGCAACACTGTTCTGGTATGCAATACAACATGAATAAAACAATACTCACAGCACTTGCATCCAATGCACATTCTTTCCTCACTTCAGCACTCACATGCGTCACAGATACAAGCGAAACCCTGTCACTCCGGACATACTCAGCTGAGATCAGACGATTGACTGCGTCGAAATCGGCGTGATTCACGCCTTCTGGTAGGCATGGGTTTGGATCTGATCGGAGTACCTGACGTAGCTGAAGATGTAGGTGCAGCCGACGACGAAGCGGTACTCGACACCAAAGGAGGTTCAGACACACGATGCCCCAAGCTTCCTGGTGGTGCCGGGGGTGGAAAGACGGGAGCACTGGCACTGGGCGGGGGGAAATTGGGAGGGGGAAGAGGAGGAGGGAGGGGAGGGGGGGGGAGAGGGGGAGGGCCAGGGGGAGGTAGGGGGGGAGGTGTGGAACTGGAAGATGGGTTGTCGCTCCCTGCACTCGGCGCACTCCTCATTGCTGGCAGAGGGGGTGGAGGTGCATAGGGATGGGATCTGCAATTGCCACTGGACGAACGTGATCCTGAAGCTCCACTACTGCTAGGACGTTCATCACGTAGGTTTGCTCTATCCCTCTCATCCAAACGACGCAACTCTTGCTGCAGCATTCTTTCTGTCCCGTCACGCACAAAAGCTGTCAATTGAAGTACAAGGGCTTGACGAAGTTGAGGTCGTGATACAAAGTTGAGCAATCTCACACGCGCTGAATGAGTGAGCATTCTCAAGAACTCATCGATGCTAGGATCCGAAGGTGGCACCGTCGGCATGCTTGCTTGCACAGATGATCTCGTCTCTTAGCCAAAAACACTGCGATGCTGACATTTGCAAGTCTCTCACACATGGCAAAACTCAGATCAAGACATGTTGCATGCACGTCCGCTGTCAACTGTCAACTGATAACAGACCACTTTTACCGTTTCATCAAAGCTTCACACAAGCGAAATGGATAACCAAGGTTCGCTAACCACCGTACAAAAGTATGGACAGCTACTTCCGCTTGGCACGTTGGCCAAGTGTACTTACGGATGAGAGAAATTCTCGACTTCGCACCTGACACCAGCAATCGATCGCTACCTGCACTCATGGGATGTCGAACTTGCCAAAGGAACTTGGGCTGGAGATAGTAAATCGTTCGGTTTCGGACATCGATATCAAATCCCAAAAAGTGACCATCACCGACAGCTTCAAGTACAATCGGAGAACCATAAAAGGTTTCTTGGCTGAAGACTTGAAAAGGCACTGTTTTATGCACTTCGGTGGGTGCAATCACCAGTCTATTGTCCACATATCTTGCAAGAAAAGTGGAAGGGAAACTCGAGATCTGCGGGAACGTTGCTGCCCAACCGAGCTCAGTCATCACCACTGGAAGGGAAGAGAGGACAGGGCTGATTTGGTTACCTATGGACGTGCCATCAACTTGCTTCCACACTCGATTCAACGCCACAAACAAGCCGCATTCGAAGCTGAGACGAACAATGGTGACCAAGTCGTATGGATCAATGGTCTTCCAATCGAAGTGCCGACGTATATTGGAAATCTTCCCATGAATGGAACGAAAATGTTTGCTCTTCTCATTAATGCACACCGACAATTTGACATCAGGGTGTCTTGCAGTGAACATACGAACCAACATCTCCACTGCTTCCAGAATACGACTTTGAGGCACTGAGTTAAAGAACCCGACCAGATCGTCATTGAGCAGTTCGAGTTCAACTTCCAACGAACACTGCCTGAATACCTGATGAATATGATGCCAAATCTGTGGGACACTGCGTGACAACGAACCAGGCCATACTGTGTTGACCATTTGGTCAATGCAGATCGCTGCTGCCCTAAGAATAGGGCCCAAGGCTGTATTCTTGTAGCTGATGATGGTTCGTCCTGATTTGAAGGCCTTTTTGCGTTTGAGAAAGATCTGTCCCACAGGCAGATTGGCATCCAACTTGAATCCCCAAGGGTACTTGCGAACCAGTGAAGACGGGATGTGCGCACACAGAAACAGCTTTGCTGACGATACGGACATCGGCATAGGACTGAACACCTTGACATCTGACCATACACGATGGCAGGATTGAAAGTAGAATCTAGGGCAAAAGACCATAAGATGAGTTGATTCGTGATCAGCAAGGTGAATCACCCAATCTGTACAAACAATGTCTTTGAGCTGCAGCGCATGACCTTCCTGGAATTTCGGGCATAAGCACAAATGGCGAAGGTGAAGATGCCACTCAGAATGAATGAACTGCTGCCACATGGGTAGAGTATGCAAAGGAATAAAATGTGTCTTGCACCAACCCTTGTACGCGGAGGTCGCCTCCTTGATGTACTTGACTTTTGATGGAAAGATAAGGGGTTTTGAGTTGGCCTGAGCAAGTTCTCTGAGAACAGGTTGGCGAAATGACAACGTCTCAAGTCCAGTAGCCACATGTCCATCCACCAAGTCCACATTGGGGTGCTGCTGCTGAAATTGTTGGCATCTGCATGGAAGTTGATCAACTGTTGTCTCAGCAAGCTTGTTCTCCCACTCAAAGTGATTATGAAGAATAGAGCCCAGCGATTGGGGAGCAGACTCTCTCGGCGTCTTAGAGGGGAGGTGAAACGGGATGCAAATGCCTTTGAACTGCTGAATGGTATGAGACAGAAACGATGAGACATGGGCAGCAAAAGAAGGATGAGACAGAAACGGTAAAGTGACTGACTTGTTGTGTCGGGGTACAGAGCAGTTACGAAACTGCAACGCAGATTTGAGCAGCTGTACCACTCTAGATCTGAAAGGTTGCTCCATGATCTCGGCCATCCGGAACATCGCGTACAACTCTAACGTCGAGACTTTGGCAGATCTGACAATTTTTGCAGCAGAGAAAGATGCCGAGGTCAGCGACGCCAAATCGTACAGAAGCGACCATGCTTGGCTTTTGTCCATCAAACACCGAGTCGGAGTACTTGTTGAAGCAGCACGTCTTCGAACTTTTGCCCAAAGTCTGGAAAACAATGATACATTCTTAAGAGATGGACGTGGTCTGAGTCTCTTGAATCCCAATGCTGACTTAATGAAGAAGCGGTCAATGAACGGTGAATTGAATCTGGGCTGCCACCGATCAATAAGGACATGCTCTTGCACCCACGCTTGTTTGTAGTCATCATGAACCGACAGACAAAGTGTAGAAAAGTCGAAATAACTGCCCAGCGAAGCCCAAATACGAATGGCCGGTTCAACTTGAACATATTGCTCACGGAGAACTTGCTTGAGTTTGGACTGACGGTTGAATTCGCGCTTCGAAATAGTAATTGAGGTACTTCCCACATACATCCATCGGTCTCTTTGCTTGAACGATGAACGAGTACTCCAAGACACGGGAGCTTTCAAATAAACTGCACAAGGACTCTGAAACCGTGTGAACGTGTACTCAGACGGCGTAACTCCAGCTTTGTGCAATTTTTCAAGCAGCCGTTGCTCTGGCGAAGTACCCCTGGAGTAATGGAACAGTAGAATCAGATGACAAAAACCTTGCAACCAAATGGCCATCACTTTGTCCACATGCGGAATGAATTGAAGCACAAACGACATGAACTTGCCAATCTCTGTAATAAGAACATGTGCTGACCGAATCTCCTTTGCGGAGAATTGTTTGGAAGCAAGGCTGTGTGCAATTCAGACAACTTGAAAAGCTGCCGCTGCAATGCACGTAGAAAGACTCTTGATGCCCATCCTAGATGCAAAGGTCGCCGAGATCCCGAATTTGACTGCAAGTTCTTGCAGTTTGGCTTTCTCCTTGCCTCCATAGTTGATCTGCACAAGCTTGGAGACAGACACAATGTGCTCTTGAAATTCTGCAAAACGCTTGCCTAGGGGTCGTTTGAAACTCTGGATCCACTTGTCGACGTCCCCCTCTCCTGATCCCTTTAGTCGGGCTTTGTGATCGTTCAAGGCTTCAGCAGGAACACTGTCGATCTTACTCTTGAGGTCACTCTCCCAAGTCTTCGGTGGTGTCCCGGATTGTAGACAAGGAGCACTAGATTGCGAAGCAACCGGGAGCTGTGTTTTTGAAGCGGATTTCGTAGGGGTAACAGGAAGTCCTGCGGCTTGCAACTGTTCACGACGGCGATTGAGCTCTTCCGAAACTTGAAGAAACTTCTGAGATTGGTCAACGCCTGTGGGCACCGGCATGTTGTCAAACATGAGCTGAACGATCTTGTCAACCAGCGGCTGAAACAGGACTGCACAATCTGTGTTCTTGTTGGGAATGATTGTAGATGGATTAGCGGCCTGAAAAAGTTGCGTAGCAACTGCATCGATGTCAACTTTGCGATCCCGAAGGTTCTTCGTCACTTGCGACATGAACACTGCTTCAGCAACTGTAGCAACTGGCACAACACTGAAAAACTTGCCATGACTTAATGCTCGAAGACGCCAATCTGAAACTCCATGGAACAGGAATTCCTGAACAGGAATGCTGAGTGGATCTTTTCCTGCGATCCCTTTCTTTCGCGACCACGGGGTGGCTTCGATGTACTTACGAAAAGACAACCCATGAAGCACCGTTGAGTCATAATGATCACGATCTGACGCCCATCCATTCGGTAGTGCAGGAGCAAGACCAGGTCCTTGATGAAGTGGCATGGGAGTAGACGGCGATGATGAAGGTGCCGAAGAAAGTGGAGGCGGAGGTAGGGGGGGTGGCTGACTAGCTGGAGCAGAATTTGAAAGGTTGGGATCATTCCAACTTCCCGAGCTATACGGCTGATAGCGATGCTGACCCCACGATTGTTGGGATCTCCCGTACCCTGTGTTGGTGTCCCACTGTCCATTCCATGCCATGGTTTCAGAACTAGCGACAAAGCTAAGTCCACGGGATCGCTAAGGACACTTCGAATCAAAGAGCTCCGTAGTTGAACAAACCCGCTCAAGCTGTTCTCAAACTGCAGCACTTGCACATCGCTTGCACAACTCTTGCACCACACTTGCTCCTCTCTTGCACCTCTGACGCACACCCTTGCACTACCGCTGACACTTCACTTGCAGCACACTTGCATATCTCTTGCTGGCACATCTCACAATCTTAACTGGCATGTTTTCGACACGTGTATGCGTACATAGCAATTGACAACGGAAGAGACTTGAGAACGTGGCTGGTCAAAGCAGCATACTGCACTCAGACCTTCCAAAAGACAAGAAGCGCTTCCGGGATGAAACATGAGGAGCGAAAGACCCATCTGCCATCTTTGGCACGGGCAACGTCACGAATGTAACTGCAGGAATGGTCACCCTCAACTCCTCCCATGGGGATCCTTGAATGGGGAGGCGTGAGGGACCCTTGGCGATTAAATGCAGATCCGAAAATGCACACCGGACGCTCACTCAGAATGCCACCGTACTTGGACGCTGCCTCTTGTGCTTGTTCTGCATCTGAAGTGTGAGCCCTAGCATAGAAGGAAACTGGTGGGGACCACATGCTGTCACGAGCATCCCAATACGATGGTCGAATCGTTCCCTCAAGGAGGATAGAGGCAGCCCCGGCCACTGTTGTGTTGTGTGCAACAGGCGAACGAGCAATCCCTGCTGCAGAAGTATGCGACCTGACCATGGTCCTCTCAAAGTGGGTGAAGTGGATGCTCAAGCACTTGCACGAACTCGACAAAGAACGAAGCTCAACAGAGTGAATGTTTGCAGCTTGGTCGGCTGCAGCAATTGCCTGAGAGACATACTTCAATGCCGTCGAGTTGACAGACTGGGAAGGAAGACCTAACAGGCTCATCAGATAGTCCGCAGTGCTTTGCATCAAAGAGCTGGGGACCTGCAACTCAAGATTGGCCTGTATCTTTCTCGAAATCTCACATGCCGATTTCATACGGCCAGGGCTGGAACTGATCAAGTGACGTAGAGCAGTAAACATGGGGTATAATGCGACCCAATTGAAGCTGGCTGAGTACACTTGTATCAGCTTCGCTTCTTCATCACGCACTTCCAACCCACGAAGTTCAGGAATCACGAAGAAGTTTGAATCTTGTTCCCACTCAACTTCCACATGCCCTTTGAGAAGAGATCGATTCTCAAAATGCTCGTACGAATCTTGCAAGGGTTTAACTCGAAAGACGTAAGTCTGGTCCGCACTGAGCTGCCACCCTACACGATCAGCATGAGTACCAGGAATCTGATCACAAATTGCACGAAGTCGAATGCTGTTAGGATCTGCGACAAGAGAAACTCCGCTTCCATGGACTTGCCGAAGTCGCTTTGAGGGCTGGGATGAGTCATCCGTTTGATATGTGAGGGCTGACTGCTGGCTCTGACCAGATGCTGTTGACTGATTCTGTTGAGAAACAACAGACTGCTGAATGTCGAGCAAATTGTTAAGGCCAGCATACACATCTCTGTGGCCTCGGACATGAGTCAAGTTTGCCGACATGATTGCTGAGTATTCAGCAAAATCGGCCACCGAACGAAACGACAAACGGAAACCTGCGCCATCTGCATGAAGAGTGATTGCTGGTGGAACCTCTTGCTGTGGAACAGGCCGATCATTTATAGCACGTGCAGCAATCAAGGTCGGAGCTACATCTGCTGTTCCCAAACCGATATTGGATGCAGAAGAGATCGGCAAAGAAGAAGATGGACCAGGCGTCGGGCAAACTGCAGGAGTGGGGGGTGGGGGAGGGAAGGCGGGAGGGGGGAGGGGAGGGGGGGGTGGAATCCACTTCGGCGTGGTGCCACGGGGCAGAAGTGGAAGGGAGGAGGAGGAGGGAGGAGGGAGAGGTGGGGGGGGAGGGGGGGGAAATGATGTGCGGGTACTGCGTCTCTTTCCTGAGGCATCCATGGCAAACTGATCAGCAACTACTCAAAAGTACAGCTCATGTACTCAACTTGTAGCCGAAGACCTGCGACAAGTCAGCGGTGAAGTCAGATTCGGGAAAGTCAATCAGATCATAGAAAATCAGTGGGAAAGTCAGCATTCAGATTTCGGTAAAGGCATTTGGTAAAGACTCACTGAGAAAGTCAGCTTGCAAGCACGGATATAGAATCAGGGAAA